>PVKH010017576.1:0-15375 GCA_004027955.1 Chaetophractus vellerosus | reverse complement strand
AGTTGCATGATAATCACAAAACTAATAACAGATGGTGCCAGTAATAACAGGATTATTAATAACAGCAATTTTACAAGCAAGGAAGACCAGAACACAATATACCTCAAATCTCCATAATTGTTTCATGGATAGGTGTGCCTCGGCCAGCAGACTGGATGTTCGGCGAGAGAACCAACCCTATCCCTTCTCACTTTATTACATATTCATAGGCATAAAGGGATTATGAAACATTCATTATTGATAAGGAACTAGAAATATTTCAAAGGATTCCAGTAGTAGGAACAATGTCAGAGAGCATGCATGTCCCTGGCCAGAGTCTTTTGAATAGTTGCTTTCTTTAAAATGCTTTTCATCCCTTTTTAAAAAATAATTTACTTACTTTTAATTGTGGTAAAATATACGTAATGCCAAAATCATTTTAACCATTTTAAGTGGAGAATTCTTTTACATTAAATACATTGTCAATACAGTGTAATTTTTACCACTATCTATTTCCAGACTCTTTTCATCATCCCAAAGCAAACTCATACTCATGTAGCAGTAACTCCCCATTTCTATCTTCCTGGTAATCACTATTCTTTCCATCTCTATAAATTCTTTTTTCTAAGTATTTCATATAAAATAAATCATATAATATTTGTCCTTTATAAAATAAATCATATAATATTTGTCCTTTTGTGTCTGGGTTATTTCACTCAACATGATGTCTTCAAGGTTCATCCACCACTTCTTTTTTTGGCTGAATAATACTCTATTGTCTTGATATGCCACATTTTGTTTATCCACTCATCTGTTGAAGGTCACTTAGATTGCTTTTGACTGTATGAATAATAGTGCAATGAACATTAGTGTACAACTAACTGCCTGAGTCCCTGCTTTCAGTTCTTTCGGATAAATACCTAGGAGTGGAATTGCTGGGTCATATCATATTTCTGTTTAACTTTCAAGGAATTGCCAAATTGCTTTCCACAGTGGCTGCACCATTTTACATTTCCACCAAAAATATATGGAAAGTTCCTATTTCTCCATAGCCTTGCCAACACTTGTTATTTTCAGTTTTTGAAAGAAAATAGCAAGCCTAGTGGAAGTGAAGTGGTATCTCATTATAGTTTTAATTTCCATTTTTCTAATGGCTAATGAGTTTGAGCATCTTTTAATATACTTAATGGCCGTTTAAATATACTCTTTGGAAAAATGTCTATTCAAATCCTGGGTCCATTTTCAAATTGGGTTGTCTTTTTCTTGTCGAATAGTAGGAACTCTATATATTCTGAATATTAAATTCATAAAACATATGGCTTCCAAACATTTTCTACCATTCTGTGGGTTGTGTTTTCACTTTCTTGGTAACGTCCTTTGATGCACAAAAGTTTTTATTTTTTTTGTATTTAGCCAGTCAAAACATTTATTGAGAAATGGGGGAAAAGAACAGAGCTTGCTGAGAAATGGGAGAGAAGGACAGAAATAGGCAAGAGTCTTAAAGTATTAGCTCTTAGCTCATAAATGGACCCAGGTCATTGGTCCATTTTTCATTCTTTTGCATGTGGATTTCCAGGGTCCCAGCACCGTTTTTTTGAAGAGACTATTCTTTCCCTGTTTAAAGGGCTTGGAACCCTTGTTGGAAATGAATTGGACATAGATGTGTGCATTTATCTCTGGAATGTCAATTCTATTCCAATGGCCTTATGTCTATCCTTTTCCAATACCATACTGTTTAAATTGCTATAGCTTTGTAGTAAGTTTTGAAACCAGGAAGTGTGAGTCCTGCAACTTTGTTCTTCTTTTCAAGATTGCTTTGGATATTTGAGGCACCTTGCAATTCCATATGAATTTGAGCATCAGCCTTTCTATTTCTGCAATAAAAATGCTGTGGGAATTTTGATAGGGGTTGCTTTGAATTTGTAGCTCATTTTATGCAGTATTGACATCTGAACAATATTAAGTCTTCCAATTCATGAACACAGGATGCCTTTATATTTATATATGTCTTTAATTTCTTTCAGCAATGTTTCATAGTTTTCAGTGTACAAGTCTTTCACCTCCTTAGTTAAATTTACTCAGGTGTTTTATTTTATAGAAGCTATTGTAAAATGAATCAGTTTCTTGATTTCATTTTCAGATTGCACATTTCTGGTGAATAGAAACCCAAGGGACTTTTGCATGTTTATCTTGTACCCTGCTACTGTGCTAAATTACTGTTCTGATAGGTTTGTTGTGGATTCTTTGAGATTTTCTATATAGAGGAACATGTCATCTGTGAATAGGGATAATTTTATTTTATTTCTTTCTTTTGCCTGATTGCTTTATCTAGAACTCCCAGTAAAATGTTGAATCACAATGGTGACAGTGGGCATCCTTGTCTTGTTTCTCATCTTAGGGGGACAACTTTCAGTCTTTCACCATTGAGTATGATGTTTGCTGTAGGTTTTTCATAAAAGTCCTTTATCATATTGAGAAATTTCCCTTTTATTCCTAGTTTTTTTAGTGCTTTTTTTAAATGAAAGGATATTGGATTTTGTCAGATGCCTTTTCTGTGTCAATTGAGATAATCATGTTGTTTTTCCTCCCTTCATTCTACTAATGTGGTATATTGCCTTGATTAATTTTCTCAAGTTGAACTCTCCTTGCATTCCTGGAATAAATCCCACTTGGTTATGCTGTATAATCTTTTTAATATACTGGTGGATTCAATTTTCCAGAATTTTGGTGAGGATTGTAGCAACTATATTCATAAGAGATATATGTCTGTAATTTTCTTTTCTTGTCCTGTATTTATTTGGCTTTGGTATCAAGGCAATGCTGATCTCATAGAATGAATTATGAATTAATTCTATTTTTTTTGAAAAGTTTAAGAAATATTGGTGTTACATTTTCTTTAAATGTTTGGTAGAATTCAGCACTGAAAAGATCCAGTCTTGAACTTTTCTTTGTTGGGAAGTTTTTGATTACTGATTCAGTCTCTTTATTTGTTATAGGTTTGTTGAGATTTTCTAAGTCTTCTTGTGTCAGATTAGGCCTTTGGTATGTTTGAAGGACTTTGTCCATTTCATTCAAATTTTCTAATTTTTTGGCATATAGTTGTTCATAGGACCTCTTATAATCTTTTTTATTTTTTGTAAGGTTGGTAGTAATAACCCTACTTTCGTTCCTTATTTTAGTTATTTTAATCTTATCTCTATTTTTCTTTGTCAGTCTAGCTAAAGGTTTCTCAATTTGAGTGATCATTTTAAAAAGTTAATGTTTGGTTTTGTTGGGTCTCTCTAGTTTTTCTATTCTCTTTCACATTTATCTCCACTCTTATTTTTTATTTCCTTCCTTCTGCTCTCTTTGGGTTTAGTTTGTTCTTTTTCTAAATCTTCCAGCTGTGAAGTGAGGTCTCCAGTTTGAAATATTTCTTCTTTTTTAATGTGAAGATTTAGAGCCATACATTTCCCTCTCAGCACTGCTTTTGTTGCATTCCCTAAGTTTTGGTATGTTGCATTTTCATTTTCCTTCATCTCAAGATATTTCTCAATTTCCCTTGTGACTCATTGGTTGTTTAATAGTGTGTTGTTTAATTTCCACATATTAGTAAATTTTTCAGCTTTTCTTCTTTTATTGATTTCTAGCTTTATTGAATTAGTCCAATGAGATATTTGAATATTTAAAAATGTATTAAGATCTGATTTGTGCCCTAACATACAATCTATCCTGGAAAATGTTCCATGTGCACTTGAGAAGAATGTGTATTCTGCTGTAATTGGGTGGATTGTTCTATATATATATTTATTAGGTCTAGTTGGTTAACAGTTTCAAATCCTTTATTAGTTATTGGCCTTCTGCTTAGAAATTCTATCAATTATTGAAAATGGTGTACTGAAGTGTCCAACTATTATCATAAAAGTATTTTTATGTCCTTCAAATTCTGTCATTTTTTGCTTCATATAGTTTGGATGTGTTGTGAGATATATATATCTTTATAATCATTATATCTTCTTGCTAGATTGAAACTTAAAAAAATATATATGGTATCCTTTTTCTCTTGTAATCTTTTTTGACTTAAATTCGACTTCATCTGACAATAATACAGCCAGCTCTCTTTTGATTACTATGTAGAATATCTTTTTACACTCTTTTACTTTCAACCTCTTTGTGTCTTTGTATTTGGAATGACTCTCTTGTAGACAGCATATAGAATATATGGTCATGCTTTTTCATCCAATCTGCCATTTTTACATTTTAATAGGACTTCCTTTTGCTATTTAGCTATTTGTTTTCCTGAATGTCTAGTATGTTTTTATTCCTCAAGTACTCCATTACTACTCTTCCTTTTTATATATTAGTTCTAGTTCCTTCTTTTTGAAGTGTACTATTTTGATTCTTTCTTCCTTCCTTTTCTCTATAATTTAGTCAGAACCTCAGCGGTTATCTTTGTAATAACAATTAACATTTTATGTTATTAACAACCTAGTTCAACTAGTACCAATCTAATTTCAGTAGTTAACAAACTTTGTACTCCCATGTACCTCTGCCTCCTTCTGGTGTATAGTTATTGTCTCAGATTACATCTTTTTGCATTGTATGCCCATTAACATAGATTTGAAATTATATTTTACACATTTGCTTGTTAAGTCAAATGGGGGGGGGCAGTTGCAAATCTAAAGTACAGTGACACTGGATTTTTACTTTACCTATGTAGTTACCTTTATCAATATTCCTTATTTCTTCTTATGGCTTTCAGTTACCATCTAATGTCATTTTATTTCAGATGGAAGCAATCCCTTAGCTTTTCTTGAAGGGCAGGTCTTTTGGTAATAAAGTCTTTCAGCTTTTGTTACCTGTAAATATCTTAATTTTTCTTTCACTTTTGAAATATGAATTCATGGTTGACAATTTGTTTCTTTATAGACTTTAAATATATCACCCCCACCCCCCCCATCTTCTGGCCTCCATGGTTTCTGATAAGAAATCTGCTGTTAATCTCATTGGCGATCCCTTGTATGTGTCAACTCACTTCTCTTGCTGCTTTCAAAATCTTTTCTTTGAATTTGAATTTTTACAATTTCACTATAATATGTCTTGGTGTAGATCTCTTAGAGCAAGGGTTCTTAACTAGGGGTCCATTAGCTTGAATTGAAATTCAAAAAACCATTATTCTTGTGGGGACATGTTGGTGCAGGTGTGATAAATTTATTAAATAATACACAGTATAGTGTAGGTTTAGTAAGAGGTCATGGTTTTCACCTGACTGGCAAAGAGTTCTATGGAACAAAAAAGGTTGTGAACCACTGTCTTAGAGTATATCTTATTTGGCATTTGTTGAGCTTTCTGGATGTGTATATTCATGTCTTTTACCATATTTGGGAAGTTTTAGCCATTATTTCTTCAAATACTTTTTCTGCCCATTTTTCTCTCTCTCCTGTCCTTCTGGGCCTCCAATTTGTGTATATAGGTATGCTTGATAGTTTCTCATAGGTCCATCAGGCTCTGTTCATTTTTCAATTGCTTACTGTTTTGGTCCAATTTTGTTCACTAGTCCTTCTAGAATCACTATATATTATCTGGAAAAGTTGCATCAAATACACTAAGAGATGATCCCTTTTATTGGGATGCATAATATCCCAATATCACAGATAAACTCTGTGTTTGTAGTACATCTAGGCATTTGTGCTTTGCAAACACGGGAATTGTGGTACATTTTAGTTCACACAATTAACCATCAAAAAGAAAAAAATATATAATGTTAATTTACAATGTTCTACTATTTAGTGTATTCTTGAGAAAACTTCTGTTTTTATTAAGCACCACTTAGAACTTAATTTTCCATTTATGATTTTTCATGTCTGTTGAATCAAAAAAATTTCCACAACTAGCATCTACCTCTGTTCATTTAAATCCTTGTTTATTTTGCACAACCACATACTCCCAATGCCAAACACTGTAAGATCTGTTCATGTTGCAATACAACCTCTGTCTCTGCATCTTTGTGTCACAATGTCAGCATAGTCAACACAACAGATGCTAGGAATATCCCAAAATGACTAGTAATGATTTAGTTATTCACAGAAGTGCTGGTGAATCACAAAAATATATTCTACTAAACTCAAGCTAAATGTATGTGCAACACAGCTCTCCCTTAGCTTGTATCCAATTAAGTACTATGTGATAAGAAAGGAAATTTGATGAAGAGACAGTGGTATTAACTCATTTCAGTTAAAAATCTTATTGTGCAAATTTTGTAAAAGCACATATATATTCATGTGGGCACAGTAAAAGTGTTCCTAGCCTGTAAAGTTTTCTGAAATTTAAGCTTCAATTGATTCACAGTAAATCAGATCCTGATAGATCTGATCTCCAGATAGAAATTCAGAGATGCAGAAAAGGAGGCAAAAACTGGTAGCTATATGTCTTAATCTAATGAAGATTACTGTATGAAGCAATGAAAATTATGCCAACTGACATTTAAAGTAAATATAAAATTAAAATACATAACAAGAATAATGGGAAGCAGATGTAGCTCAAGCAATTGGGCTCCTGTCTACCATATAGAAGGTCCAGGGTTCGATTCCTGGGGCCTCCTGGTGAAAGGTAAGCTGGCCTGTGCAGAGTGCTGGTCCACTTGGAGTGCTGGCCCATGCAAGAGTGTTGGCCCATGCAGGGGTGCTGGCCTGCACAGAGTACTGGCCCAAGCAGAAAGCTGGTTCAGCAAGATGACACAACAAAAAGAGACACAGAGGAGATACAGTAAGAGATGCTGCAGACCATGGAACTGAGATGGCACAAGAGAATGAGTGCCTCTCTCCCACTCCAGAAGGCCCCAGGATTGGTTCCCAGTGCTACCTAAAGAGAAGACAAGCAGACACAGAAGAACACACAGTGAATGAACACAGAGAGTTAAAAAACAATGGGGTGGGGGAGATAAATAAATAAATCTTTTTTAAAAAGAAGGAATAATGTGTAAGTCAAGAGGAGAAGAAATGGAGGTAGTGTACTGTGATTCCTGAATTGTCTTAGAAAAGGGTATAAGTAGCAGGGAACATTAGACTTTGATAAGTTTAAGAGGCATGTTTTAATCTAGTGAAATCATGGAAAGAATAGTAAAAGAGTGTGTAACTACCAAGTTAATACAGAGAAAAAAAGAATACTAAAAGCTAATCAATCCACAATCCAGCAAGAAAGAAAAGAAAAGGGAATAGAATGTAGTCAAGACAAATACAAAACTCTAAATAAAATGTAGATTTAATCCCCCCAAATCAGTAATGACATTAAGCATAAATAAGAGCTCAAAACAATTGTGAAACTGGGTTAAAGCACATCAAATATATACTGCTAATAAGAGATGCACATAAAATATAAGATATGGAAAATTTAAAAGTAAAAGGGTAGGAAGAAATATACAATACAAATGCTAATAAAAAAGCTAATTTTGTTGGATTAATATCAGGCAGAGATAAGAAAAATATTAAAGATAGGGACATTTAGTAATGATATCATGCTCATTTCACCAGGAAGATATAATGGTCTAAATTTGTGTACTGTGTTAAGCAAATATTGACAGGCCAAAAGGAAAAATAGGGGAGATATTAGCGTACCTTCCTTCTACCAATATTTAAGAGACAACATTAATCTCAAAAATAAAAGAAAGGATAAAGAAACAAACCTGCTTTCAGGAATAGAAAAAAGTGGAATACTTCCAAACTCAGTTTATAAAACCAGCAAAATCTTGTTAACACAAGAAAGGGACATTAAAAAAAAAGAAAAGTACAGATTAATTGCACTCATTAACATAGATAAAAAACTTTAAAACAAAATGTTTCAAACCAATTTCATCAATACGTGAAAATGATAATACATCATGAATATATTAGCTTCATTTCAGGAATGCAAGGTTGGTGTGATATATGGAAGACAAACAATGTAATTTACCACAGTAACAGATTAAAGACGTAGCATCATATATAATCTAAACATATGCAAAAAGACTTTTGAAAAAATAAAATATTTTATATTCATTGTGGAAAAATGTAGAAAACAATAGAAGGGAACTCTCTTATTTCTGATTTACAAAAACCTAAAAAAGCATAGCAAACATGGTGCTTAATGATGCCGATCCTTTTGAGATAAGTGTAAAGGAAAGAAGATCCACTAGAGCTTCTTCCATTAAACTTCATTCTACAGCTTGAAGCAAGTGGATTAAGCCAAGAATAAATAAATAGAAGATATAATAATTGGAAAAACTAAAAATAAAACTGTCATTATTACATTCGCTTGTGAAATCCCTCAAAATATTTGTTAATATTTTGATTACTATTGCATCGATATAAAACATCAGTTTGGAAAAAAATCAGCAGCTTTATGATACTGAGTGTTCCAATCCATAAAATATTTTCTCCCTCCATTTATTCAGATCATATTTTATTATTTCTGCTAATTTTTACTTTGTGTATTTTAAGATCATGTTTTTAGGCACACGTAAATATTCTCCTGGTGAATTGAATTTATCATCTTGAGGTCTTCCTCTATATCCCTAATAATAGTTAATACTTTTCTTTATCTGATATTAATCTATCTATAACAATTTTTTAATTAGTATTAGTAGAGCATATTTTTCCTTTCAAATTTTTGCATCTGAATGTTTTAGATGTGTCTCTTATAAAAGCATTGTGTTTTTCTTTATCCAGTGTGACCACCTTTTTCTCAAAATTGAAGCACTTATGTAATAAAACTGCTGCTGTATTTGAGTTGAAATCTACCATTTACTAAATGCATTCTGTTAGTCTTGTATGTTCTATACTACCATTTCTCTCCTTTCTTGCCTTCTTTTGGTTTGAATTTTTTACCCCTTTTCTTTTATATTAAAGCAGAAATTATAAACTCTTTTTTTGTTCTTTTATTGTTTACCATAGAGTTTAATGTTTAAAATTAATAGTACTTTTACTCTTCTCCAGAATGAAGCAAGGGCCTTATAACATTTAAACTCCATTTGCATCCTAGCTTATCGGTTATTGGATCATGTATCTTAGCTCTTTATTTTAAACCCAAGACATTTTGTTACTTTATAAATTTAATATTCATTTAAATTTACATACACATTTCCAATTTCCTTGGTTTTCTTTCCTTCCTTAACCCCTAACCTTCCATCTGGAATCAATTTTTCTACCTGAAGAACACTTTGTTGTCTATTTCAGTGCACTGCACTTGTCAAATTATTTTAGATTTTTTTTGAATATGTATTTATTTTACCTTCTTACATGAAGGATATTTATGCTAGGTATAGTTTCCCAGGTTGGGAACAGTTTTCTTTCAGCAAATTGAAGATACTATTCCATTGTCTTCAAGATTTACCTGCCAATAATATTTATTGTTGCTTCCTTTTTAGGTAATCTGTCTTTTATTCTTTGTATGCTTTAAAGACTTTCTTTGTGTTTCTTTTTCAATCGCTTTATTGTGATGTATGTGTTTAAGTGTGGATTTCTTTGTATTTATCCTACTCTGGGTTCAGAGAGTCTCTTGAACTGTGGCTTGGCATCTTAAGTTTTATACAGTTTCAGCCATTATACCTTCAAACATTGCTTTTTTCTTATTTTTTTCTCCTCTCTCCTAAAACTTCAATTATAGGCACATTAGAACCTTCTCTCTACAAACTTTATATCTCTTATAATCTTTCACTATTTTCTATCCTATTGTTTTTCCATGATTCACACTCGATATTTCCTTCTGACATATCTTCCCTGTGATGGAACTTGTACCTCTGTTTCATCCTTTGTCCTAAATGGCAGTTACTTGTGGTCTCGATCTAAAATGAGTGGATTTCACTACCAACTAACCTCTGGATGGCCCACTGACTCTATTTCTGCCTCTCTAATCCTTAGCAGCTGTCAAGAGCACTTTCAACAGCACCTCCTGCTCAGAATTCACAAGTGCTCTCAAGGAAAAAGGCAACCTAAATGCCAGTTTCATATCTCTGAGCTCCTTTCCTTCCTCTTCAGCTTTTCAATGACTTCCAGCAATCTATTTTGTTGTTTAGATCTTCTAGTTTTCTTCAGTGGGGGTGAATGAATAATGTGAATAAATTAGGCTACAATACCCAAAGCAAAAGTTTCATTGCAATTTCAAAGACAAAGAAGAAATTCTAAAAGTTTACTAAAAGTACAGACACCAAAAAAGGAATACAAACCAGATTAATATTATATTTTTAAACTGCAACACTGGATACAGGAAAATAGTGGGATAAGGTTTTCAAAGTACTTAAGATACTATAATTATATCAAATTGATCTGTGATTCAAATATGAGGGCATGATAAAATTAAAATCAGACATACCTGACACCCAAACTTTCTGAGCAAATATTCACGTTAAAAATAATTTTTGATGAAATAGTTAAACAAGAGAGACAAATACAAAATATACTGAAAGAGATATGCAATGTAAAATTTAGTAAATACCTTGGTAATATTTTCATTGTCTTAAGAAATACCTAAGACTAAAGAAGAAAATAAATACATCCCTAATAACTTAGGGTAACAACCCAGAACAGGGTAGAGCAAGAGATGTGCTAAAGTACTTTTATTTTTAGGAGATGATACAGATATCAATTTGAATAAATTAAGAAACAATTTAAAAATAAACAGAAAATATGGTGAAAAATGCTGACAGAACAAAGTGAGATAGAAAAAACATGTCCAAATACAACTGTAATTAAAATAAGCATAAATTAAACTAATTAAAAGACAAAAAATGACCAAGTGGATCATTTTTAAGAGGCATATATAAAACAAAAGAACATGCAAAGGATAAAAGTAAAAAGACAGAAAACACAATTCAGAAAATATTAACCAAAAGAAACTTAGTGTAGCTTTATAAATATCAGGAAATATAGTGCTTAAAAAGTCAAAACTATTTATTAATATAAGGGATAAAAAGCGATATATTTAGTGAAGAAAGTTTCAATTCATATGGTGGATATAACAAGTTTAAGTATGACTACCCTAATGATAAACACTCCAAATAGAGAAAGCAAGCTATGAACTTCTCCCCTCAAAGTTGGAGAGTCCAGTATCTTTCTCCTTTGGTGATTGATTAGAATCAACATTAAATCCAACATTTTCTAAGTAAAATTATTAGACTTAAAAAGCTTGACCAACATGAACAGATATATAGGGTTTTTCATCAAGCAATTAAACACTACACATTTTCACAAGCAAACACGAAACATTTACAAAATTTGGTCATAATTTCCTAGGCTGCTCCAGCAAATACAATGAAATGATTTGGCTTAAACAATGGGAATTTATTAGCTTACGGTTTTGAGGCAGGGTAAATGTCCTAACCAAGCCATCATCAAAATGATGCTTTCTTTCCAAAAACCAGCTTCTGGTGGTCCTTGGCTCCTCTTCCACATGGCAAGGCACATGGCAGCTAGCTCCTGGTATCTTTCTTCTCTTCTGGGTTCCATTTCAGCTTCTTGTTTCAGTGGCTTTCTCTCTTTGCCTTAATTCATTCCTTTTCTGAAGGAGTAAAGTAATAGGATTAAAAGCCTCCTTGATATGCTCAACTACACACTTTCACCTTATCATAGATTACATCTGTATGGGCGTTGGCTCATAAATGTGTTCAGATGTTCATAGGGTATTGTCACAGTGGGTGGAGATTCACACAATAACCAAGAAAATATTAAAACCCCATCCTGGAGAGCTCTGCCACATTCTCTAATGGAGCAGCAAAAGTCCCCCAAGTGCAGGGCCAACGGCTGGCAAAGGAGGATGGTCCATTGATAGGCCCTCGATATTGATGATTATGCTTGTAAGACTTTTGCTCTTGAATTTACAACTTAGCCTAGTCTTGCAGAGCGCCTAAGAGTTGCCTCCTGAGAACCTCTTTGCTGCTCAAATGTAGCCTCTCTCTAAGCCAAACTCAGCATATAAATGCATTACCTTCTCCCCAGCATGGGACATGACTTCCAGGAATGAGCTTCCCTGGCACTGAGGGATTACTACTAAACACCAACTAGCTATGCAACTGGAACAAGACCTTGAATAAAAGGGGGAAAAGGTAAAGACAAATATATAGCTAAGAGACTTCAAAGTGAGTGGGGAGGTCATCCCAGAGGTAACGCTTATGCACATCTCAGCAGGATCTCATAGACTACCAAGGTGGATGCTACCCCAAATAGTGGGTCTCCTGAAGGCTCTGGAGACACCCAGGTCCTATGGTCAGGGTAGATAGCTCTGGAGTTTGGTGCCTTGCCAGTGGGCCCTACTTTGGAGTTTGTGCTCTTGAGATTGATAGAGTTGGACTCAGTTATGGCTTCCCTACACATGGCTCATCTGTCCCTTCTATTTAAACCTATACTTGGTCCTGGAGTTGGTAGGTGTATGTCCAAGAGACTGTAATCTTTGGGATGTCCATGTGTCAGTTGGGCCCTGAGCCCTAGCAGAGTTGCAACACCTACTCTCCAGTTCATTGGACTCACCCAGGACAATTAATAAGGAGGTGAGGATGGACAACCACCATACCAGGGAAATGAGAAAGCCTACAACTGCAAGCAAGAGAGTCCCTTCCACGGCTGTATGGGATCGAAGCCCTCTCTCAATTAGAGGTGAATTGAGAATTCTCAGGATTGGGGAATGAACTATGGACTAGAGTGGACTTACTGGTATTCTACTATAGACTTATTGTTATTCTAGCAATGGAAAAAATTACAACATTGATGTGGAGGCAGTGGGCACTGGAGGTTCTGGAGGCAGGGAGAGGGAAAAACAGGTTTAATATGGAAGCTTTTTTGGGACTTGGGAATCATCCTGAATGACATTGCAATGACAGATATGGGTCATTTTATATCTTCCCATAACGTGCAGAATTGTTTGGGAAAGAGTATAAACTACAATGTGAACTATGGTCCATGCTCAGTGGCAATGCCCCAGGATGCGTTTATCAATTGCAACGAATGTGCCACACTAATGAAGGATGTTGTTTATGTGGGAGGGTGTGGGAGGTGTGGGGAGTGGAGAATATGGGAATCCCTATAATTTTTGTGTAACATTTATGTAATCTAAGTATCTTTTAAAAAATAAAAAATATATTATTTTAAAAAAACAAAAACCCCAACAAAATAAGACTGTCCAATACAAAAAGTTAACACTATATTTTATTAACTATAGTTAATAGAATAATTATAATAATATTGTTTCATCAATTGTAAAAATGTTACCACAATATTGCAAAGCATTAATTGGGAAAACTGTGCAAAGTGTTAATTGGGATATGTGGGGACTCTATGATTTCTGCATGATTTTTCTGTAAATCTACAACTTCTCCAATTAAAAATATAAGAATAATGGAGGCAATAATTTGAAAAATAGAAAATAGACAGGAATAAATTAATCCTCCCAATAAAAAAAAAAAGAGCCTCCCTAATAGAAGTACTTCACACCCTCACTGAAGTAACCTCATTGAAAGACCCTACTTATGATGAATTCAACCCACAGGAATGGATTAGATTTAAGAACATGTTTTTCTGGTTTACATACATCTTAAAACCACCACAGTCATGTACTAGGCCAAAAAGAAAGCATCAGTAAGTTTCAAAGACTAGACATTGCACAAATCATGATATCTGAGGCCGCATAGCAATGAAGTCAGCATTTACTAACACAAACATAAATTGAACATTCCTGCATGTTTGAAAATTTAGCAATGTGCTGTTGAATAATATATAGAGTAAGGAAAAAATTTAAAAGATGGAAAATTTGAAAACCTAAAACTGAAGAGTAATGGAAACCATATGAATTAAAGGCTGTGATAGCAAAAGCTGTGCTTTGCTATATTAATAAAGCTATTATTTATTATTATTTCTATTAGAAATTAAGAATGCTTCAAGATGAAAATGCTGAGTACCTAGGTTAAGGAGTTAAAAAATGAAAAAGAGATAAAGCTAAAGAAAGTAAAAGGAAACATTAAAATAATAAGAGTGGATATTAATTAAATAGAAAGCAATAGAGAAGATCAATAAAGCCATGTACTTGTTCTTTGAATAAAAAAAATGTATGCAATAGTTAAACTCTGAAACGACTGTCAAAGAGAATCAAAGATACAGATAAGTAGTAAGATGAATACAATACAAATAGAGCTCTAACACATGAACACTATCAATATTTATATGCCAAAAATGTTGAAAACATAGACAAAATGGATAAATTCTTAGAAAATATACATTATTATAAATGAATTTAAAAAGAAAGAAGAGTTGAATAATCCTATGACTATTTAAGAATTTGAAGCAGTTGTTCATAAAAAACTTCAAAAACATAACAATATCAAACATAACATAAAGACCATGTTGTTTTATAGGGAATAGTTTCCAGTTCATTCTCTGAAACTAGCATAATCCTGATAGCAAAACCAGAAAGGGACATTATACAAAAGGACTATTACAGAGCTTCTTTCAGCCAAGCATATAATCTGGAAATTTTTCCCTAGGTATACAACCAAAAGAATTGAAACCAGGGACTCAGACTGATATTTTTGCACTGATGCCCATTGAAATATTATTCATAATAGCAAAAAGATGGGAGCAACCCAAGTTTCCATCAACAGATGAGTAGATAAACAAAATGGGCTACATCCATACAATGGATTATTATTCAGCTAAAAAAGAGATCAAGTGCTAGTACATTCTACTACATGGATGAACCTTGAAGACATCATGTTGAGTGAAATAAACCAGCCCTCAAAGGACAAATATTGCATGATTTCTCTTAAATAAAATATTTATAATAAGCAAATTCATAGAGACAGAGAGCAAAATAGTGGTCACCTGGGGTGGCAGGAGGAAGGACTGGGGAGTTATTGTTAAATGAGTCTGCGTTTTGGTTTGGGATCATGAAAATATCTGGAAATAAATTGTGATGAATGTTATATAGTATTATCAAGGTACTTAATGTCAAAGAATACTCCAATTAAAATTGTTAAAATGGTTTTTATGCTATATATATTTTACCATATTAAAAATAAATAAATGAAAATACTTTCTAATTAAATTTAAAAAATATATAAAATAGATAACACATCATGATCAGTATGGGTTTATTTCAGATATGTGAGAGAAGTTTAATATTAGAAAATCCAGGGGCCGGCCATATAGCCCAGTGGATAGGGCGCTGGTATACCACATGGGAGGCCCCAGGTTTGGTTCCCAGGGACCTCTCCTAGCAGGCAGACCGCCTTGAGAAGGGCAAGCTGCCGTGGGCGGGCAGAGCCACCACGGGCAGGGCAGAAAGCCGCCACGGGCAGGGCAGGACAGGTCGCCCACGAATGGAGCGCAGCCAGCAGCCAGCAAACTAAAGCAGAGCTGGCCATGAATGGAAGCAGAAGCCGCCCACAAGCGGGGCAAAGCC
>PVKH010017575.1:0-15376 GCA_004027955.1 Chaetophractus vellerosus | reverse complement strand
CCCCCCAAATGTCCCGTGTTCCATCTATTCTTTTCCTCCCCACTCTCCTCTCAGGACCCATAATAACCACCAAGATTAACTCATTGAAGAACCAGATTCATAGTTACTTGCAATAACATTGAGGGCTTAACATACTGGCCTGTCCTCCCCTATTAGGCACGGCCTATGCTCTCAAGAGACTACTGCCCCTCTTTTGAGATCATAGCAGGACCCCCCAGGATGGGAGTCCAACACCTTTCTGCTCATTATGTGAGTCTCCATCCCCTGATACAACACACTATGACAAGATGAACACTACACACTCCCGAGAAGCCTGCCCCAGATATGACCTTTCCCGTGTGACCCCCACATCCAGCACCTTAAACCAGTAACCTTCCCCTGCCATATTTGCCAAAAGAACATTCCCAACGTTGTAGTTTCAACCACTTACCCGCAAATCTCCAGAGTTCACCTGCTTCCTCCCCCAACCCTTGTCCCAGTTCCGTGGACATTCTAACCCACCCTTCCCGCCCTGCCCCCCTCACAGACCAGCACTGCCCAGCCCAATAGCATCACTGCACCACTGTTATACCCATCCACTGCACAACTACACCCTTCCACCTTATCATAGATTTTGTCCATATTGGCATTGGCTCATAACCTTCTTCTCCCTTTCTGTCTCCTGTAAACCTGTCTTCCAGATTCTAGTTCTGTGAGCCTGCTCAATTTGCTTAACTCATATCAGTAAGGTCATGTAATATTTGTCCTTCAGAACCTGGCTTGCTTCACTCAACATAAGGTCTTCAAGATTCATCCATGTTATCCCGTGTGTTAATACTGCATTCCTTCTTACAGCTGAGTAATATTCCATTGTATGTATGTGCCACAATTTGTTTATCCATTCATCTGTTGTTTGAAATTCAGGTTGTTTCCAAATTTTAGCAATAGTGAATAATTCCACTATCAACATTGGTGTACATATATCTGTTCATGTCCCTGCTTTCAGTTCTTCTGGGTATATACCCAGCAGTGGGATTGCTGGATCATATGGCAGTTCCATAGTTAGCTTCCCGAGGAACCACCAAACTGTCCTCCACAATGGTTGCACCATTCTACATTTCCCACCAGCAGTGGATAAGGGCTCCCATTCCTTCACATCCTCTCCAACACTTGTAGTCCTCCGCTTTTTAAATAGCTGCCAGTCTAATTGGTGTAAGATTATATCTTATTGTAGTTTTGATTTGCATTTCCCTAATAGCTAGTGATGTTGAGCATCTTTTCTTGTACTTTTTAGCCATTTGTATTACTTCTTTGGAGAGGTGTCTATTCAAATCACTTGCCCATTTTTGAAATGGGTTGTCTTTTTATTTTCAAGGTGTAAGATTTCTTTATATATGCTGGATATTAGGCCCCTATCAGATATGTGGTTACCAAATATTTTCTCCCATTGAGTAGGTTTCCTTTTCACTTTCTTGACAAACTTCTTTGAGGTGCAAAAGTTTTTAATTTTGAGGAGATCCCATTTATCTATTTTTTCTTTCGTTGCTCATGCTTTGGGTATAAAGTTCATAAAACCATTTCCTAATACAAAATCCTGTAGATGCTTCCCTACATTATCATCTAGGAGCTTTATGGTCTTGGCTCTTAAATTTATATATTTGATCCACCTTGAGTTAATTTTTGTATAAGGTGTGTGGTGATATTCCTCTCTCATTCTTTTGGATATGGATATCCAGTTCTCCAAGCACCATTTGTTGAAGAGGCCATTCTCTCCCAGTTGAGTGGCCTTGGTGGCCTTATCAAATATCAGGTGACTGTATATGTGGAGATCTATATCAGAACTCTCAATTCAGTTCCATTGATCAGTATGTCTATCCTTGTGCCAATACCATGCAGTTTTGACCACTGTAGCCTTGTAGTACGTTTTAAAGTCAGGTAGTGTGATTCCTCCAATTTCATTTTTCTTCTTCTTTTGGCTACTCGGGGTCCCTTGCCCTTCCAAATAAATTTCATAGTTAGCTTTTCCAATTCAGTAAAAAATGCTGTGGTAATTTTTATTGGGATTGCATTAAATCTGTAAATCAGTTTTTTAAAGGTTTATTTTTAAAATTTATTTATATATCCCCCCGCCCCCTTGCTGCTTATTCTTGCTGTGTTCATTTTGCTTTTTTTGCGTTCTTCTGTGTCTGCTCGTCTTCCCCTGCTGCGGCATCCTGCCGAGTCAGCTCACCGCATGGCGGCCTGCCTGCTCACAGTGGCTTGCCCTGCCCGCAGTGGTCTGCCTTCTTGAGGATGCCCCAGGAACTGAACCCAGGGCCTCCCATGTGGTAAACCAGAGCCTTACCAATTGAGCTACAGCCGGTTCCCTAGGATAGACATCTTAATGATGTTTAGTTTTCCTATCCATGAACAAGGAATATTCTTCCATTTATTTGTCTTTTTTAATTTCCTTTAACAGTGTTGTGTAATTTTCTGCATATAAGTCATTTACAACTTTAGTTAAATTTATTCCTAGGTACTTGATTCTTTTAGTTGCTTTTGTAAATGGGATTTTTTTCTTGAGTTACTCTTCAGATTGTTCATTATTGGTGTACAGAAATGCCACTGATTTTTGCACATTGATATTATGTGCCACTTTACTGAACTCATTTATAAGCTCTAGAAGCTTTGTTGTAGATTTCTCAGGACTTTCTATGTATAGGATCATGTCATCTGCAAATAGTGAAGTTTTTACTTCTTCCTTTTCAATTTGGATGTCTTTTTTATCTTTTTCTTGCCTAAGTGCTCAAGCAAGTATTTCTACCACAATGTTAAATAAGAGCAGTGAAAGTGGGCATCTTTGTCATGTTCCCGATCTTAGAGAGAAAGCTTTTAGGATTTCACCATTGAATATGATGTTAGCTGTGGGTTTTTCATATATACCTTTTAGCATGTTGAGAAAGTTTCCTTCTATTCCAATCTTTTGCAGTGTGTTTTTATTTTTATTTTTATTTTTTTATCACCACTGTCTTCTTGCCTCCATAGTTTCTGATGAGAAACCCACACTAAGTCTTATTGGGTGTCCCTGTGTGTGATGGTTTGCTTCTTCCTTGCTGCTCTCAGAATTTTCTCGTTATCTTTGATGTTTGATATTCTAAGTAGTATGTGTCTTGGAGTAGGTCTATTCACATTTATTCTGATTGGGGTTTACTGTGTTTCTGGTCATGTAAGTCCATTTCTTTTGTGAGAATTGGGAAATTTTCAGCTATTATTTCTTCAAATATTCTTTCTGCCCCTTTTCCTTTCTCTTCTCCTTCTGGAACTCCCATGGCACGTATGTTGTTGCATTTCATGTTGTCATTGAACTCTCTGGGCCCCTGCTCAATCTTTTCCATTCTTTTCTCTCTTCTAGTTCAGCTGTTCTGTCTTCTGTATTATTTATTCTTTTTCTATCATTTCAATTCTGCTGTTGTATGCCTCTAATGTGTTTTTTATTTATTTATTTTTAATTCTATACCCCCCCCCTTTCTGCTTGTTCTTGCTGTGTTGATTTTTGCGTTCTTCTGTGTCTGCTTGTCTCCCCCGCTGTTGCGGGGACCCGCCGAGTCAGCTCACCATGTGGAGGCCTTGCCTGCTCGCAGGTGGCTTGTCCTGCTCACGGGCGGCTTGTCCTGCCCTCAGGGGCTTGCCCTGCCTGTGGTGGCTTTGCCCTGCCCGTGGCGGCTTGCCTTCTCAAGGCGGTCTGCCCACTCAAGGCGGTCTGCCTGTTCAAGGAGGCCTCCGGGAACCGAACCTGGGGCCTCCCACGTGGTAAACTGGCGCCCTACCGATTGGGTTACAGCTGGCCCCTAATGTGCTTTTTTTAAAAAAATTGGCTCCCCTGCGTTGGCTCCCTCATCTGTTTGTGCATTTGTTATTGTTCATTGTCTGCTCATTTTTGTTTTTGCTCATTTTTTTGCACATTGTCTGCTCGCTGTTTTTTTTTTTCCACTTGTCTGCTCATTGTTTGTTTTCTTTAGGAGGCACTGGGAAACAAACCCAGGCCCTCCCATGTGGAAGGTGGATGCTCAACTTTTTGTCACTTATCATGTCTTCATCCCCATGAGCTCTGTTACTTCTCTATTCAGGTTTTCAAATTCTTCTTTGTGCTCTCCCAGTGTCTTCTTCTTTTTTTAAAAAGATTTATTTATTTATTTCTCCCCCTACCCCATTGTTTTGCACTCACTGTCTGCTCTCTGTGTGTTCTTCTGGGTCTGCTTGTCTTCTCTTTAGGTGGCATCTGTTGTGTTCTGTTTAGGCAGCACCGGGAAGCAATCCTGGGACCTTCTGGATTGGGAAAGAGACACTCAGTCTCTTGTGCCACCTCAGCTCCCTGATCTACTGTGTCTCTTATTGTCTCTCCTCTGTGTCTCTTTTTGTTTCATCATCTTGCTGTGCCAGCTCTCCATGCAGGCCACCACTCCTTTCAGGCCAGCTCTCCTGTGTAGGCCAGCATTCCACATGGGCCAGCTTGCCTTTCACCAGGAGGCCCCCGGAATTGAACCCTGGACCTCCCATATGGCAGACAGGAGCCCAATTGCTTAAGCCTCATCTGTTTCCCTCTCCCTGTGTCTTCTTGATGTCTGTAATGGTTTGACAGTTTTATCTAATTATGAATTCCAAAAATATAAATTGAATCATGCTTGTAAACTGATCTGTTCATCTGGGCATGATTAGTTTATGATTAGGGCATTAACTGGGCCACATTAGTAGGGTGTTTAGCCCTGCCCCTTGGTGGATGTGGTCTCAAGTGTAAAAAGCAAGGCAGCAGATTTGAGAAGTAGTTCTGATGTTGGAGAGGAGCGCCCCAGGAAAAGACAAGTGAGCTGTTTGCCCGATAGTCTACAGCTAGCCTTGTGGAGAGACGCAAAAGCGTAGAGAGCCTCATGGTCTACCGCTGAACTTGTGGAGGAAACAGAAGCTAAGCCCAGAGAGAAATGCAGCCCCAGGAACAGAGGAACCCTTTTGGCTGACTAATACAATGTCCTTTATCTCTTTAGCCATATTGCCTTTCAACTCATTAATTTGATTTTGGAAATTTGTGTGCATCCCATTGATTGTCTTAAAATTCTGTGTCTTCTGGGGCTTTGATATATTCTTTTTCTTGGGCCATATCTTCCATTTTCTTAGTATGGCTTATAATTTTTTTTATTATGTCTAGGTATCTGATTAGGATGGTGAGGTTACTCAGATATTCAATTTCTCTCTCTTTCACAGGGATTTAGTGGCAGGAGGCTGTGTTACTGTTGATCTTTTATTCTTGGTTCAAACTGTTCTGGGTCTTTAGGATTGTCCCTATTAGTTGTTCAAATTGGGCAAACTTCCTCAGAAGCAGTTCTCCAACCTTTGCTGGCAGCCCCCTCCCTTTTCCTGGGGTAGGAAATAATTCCACTCTCCTCTGTGTCAACAACCAGTCCTGGTCAGTAGAGAAGGATATTGAGAGGGTCAGATTTCTTTAGTCCTTTGCCAGCTCCCAAGGTAAACCAGGGCGCACCCTCCCCCACCCTGGCCTGGAAGGGCTTGTGGGACACAGCAGACCAAATTTGTAGGTCAAAAGCTGAGTCAGTCTTAGGCTGTGTCCCTCTTTCTCCTCTTTCCTGAAGAGGTAGATCCCTGGGGCCCCCTTTGTCTGTAGCACAGGCCTGAGTATTCAAAAGTGTCTATAGGGTAGGGGAGGATGGCAGCAGTTGCAGCTGCAATTTAAAACTGTTTTGCGGTTGCGTTTCTTTTCCTTTACACTTCTCTCCTTTGGGTGGTGTACAGCCTTCTCTTGGTGTCCTAAACCCTAGAAGACATTTTTTCCAGGCTGTTTCTGCCTGTCTTCTAGCTATTTTTCTGGGAAAAAAAGAGAGTCCCATGTCTTTCTAAATGGGGGAATTCTTAGGGCCATTTGACTTACTATTTGTGGCCTCAAGAGCAGAACCAATGTGTAAAATTTACAGGGAATCAGGATTCATTTGAATGTAAGGAAGAATTTTCCCCAAATTTGAACAGTACAAAGATGAAATGGGTTAATAGGTAAGACATTCTTTACCACATGTGGTGTTTCATTCAGAGGCTGTGCTTTGAAATGGTTGTTGAACTCAGAATTCTTGAAGGATACTTACAATAAATGATCTTCAAGATTTCTTCCAACCTTGGAAATCTCTGATTCTGCAATTCCTTTTTCTTATTAGCTCTAAAGAAGCTGTTTGTCTACAAATTGAAGGTTTGGAGAAAGACAGTGGAATAAGGGAACAGACACCTGATAGTTCAGATACGTTTGTGTATAACCTTTCTGTGCCTTCACTTTTTCGTCTATAAAGATAAGGATAATAATAGCTACCATGGTTGTAAATAATGAATTGGATACTACTTCATACAATGCCTAACACACTTGTCAATGGTCATGAAAAAGTAGCTATATCAGTCATGATATGCTTGGTTATGCTGTGGTGACAAACAGCTCCTATATTTCAATGACTTACAGCAAGAGTGGTTTATTTCTCACTCACGCTTACCTTCCCATTGTGGGTTGGCTACAGCTCTGCTCCACATCATCTTTATTACAGGGTCCAGGCCTTCTATCTGGAACATTGCCTGCCTTGAGGAAGACACGCTCAAAGTTTCTGTCCAGGAGTTGCATACGTCATCATTTTTTCAGTCAAAGCAAATCACATGATGTGGTGGTTTTCAAAATATATACATGGATTCTTTTACATACCTCCCTTCAAAAAGTGGAGGCTAATTCCTCTCCCCTTGAGTGTGGGCTGGATGTAGTCACTTGCTTCTAATGAAAAGAATATGAGAGAAGTGATAATGTGTTATTTTCAAGACTGTATAATAAAAAGGCATTGCCGCTTCCTCCTTGCTCTCTTTCTTGGATTACTTACTCTGCAGGACTCCAGCTGCTATGTCATGAGGAACTCAAGCAGCCCTATGGTTAGACCCATATGGTGAGGAACTTAGGCTGTTTACAACAGCCAGTTAAGAACTCAGGTCTTCTGCCAGCAGCCATGTGAATGAGTTCTCTTGGAAATGGATCCTCCTGCTCCTGTCAGGCTTTCAGATGACTGTAGCCTCAGCCAACACCTTGACTGAAACCTCATGAGAAATCCTGATCCAGAACCTCCAGCTAAACTACTCCTGAATTCCCAGCCCACAGATAATGTGAAATAATAAGATTTTTTTGTTGTTGTTTTTAGCTGCTGTTTTGGAGAAATTTGTTACTCACAATAGATAGCTAATGTACATACCCACTCCTGAGTTCAAGAGGGCAAAATGTATAATCCTCCTGCAGGAAGGGGTACTATATGAGGAGAAACTGGGATACCTGGTGAACAGTAATATCTATTGTAGTAGCTAAAATATTCAAATCCCATCTTCTACCCATTTTCACTGGACAAGTACCTGAAGCAATGAATAAACTATAAAGCCTCTACATAAACATTTACTCTTTTTTCCCTATCCCATTGTACACCAAATTCCATAATCAACAAATAAGAGGGCATTTTAAGTCCAGGATCTGATACTTCCTCCATAACCCTACCCTTTCCAATCCTAGAGTTACAGGATTATCAGAGTTCCATACTTTTCCCTGACTTTTATCCCTTGTTAGTCTCAAATCAACCAATTTACTCTTTAACAGTTGATATTTGTAAGGAAAGACCCTATAATCCAACTTCTATAGTTACTAGGTTTCAGGTAAGCCATCACCTTTACTTCATCTTTCACACCAAGGATTTTTTAGAGTGTTATTGCCCAAATTAACTTCCTGTCACTATGGCCATCTGTATTAGTCAGCTGAAGGGGTGCTGATGCAAAGTACCAGAAATCTGTTGGCTTTTTTTTTTTTTTTTTTTTTTGAGGTACCTGGGGGCACCT
Organism: Chaetophractus vellerosus; assembly: GCA_004027955.1. Classification (NCBI taxonomy): domain Eukaryota; kingdom Metazoa; phylum Chordata; class Mammalia; order Cingulata; family Chlamyphoridae; genus Chaetophractus; species Chaetophractus vellerosus. Next base: position 7,516 of record PVKH010017575.1, on the reverse strand, counting down.
CGTATGTGGGAAGCCAGCATGAGCCTCGGCTTCCCTGAGTTGGTTTTTTCATTTGTTTTGCTTCTTGTACATTTTGTTTTTTTCAGGAGGCACTGGGAACCCAGGACCTCCCATGTGAGCCACATCCACTCCCCCTGTTGGCTTTTATAAAGGGTATTTATTTGGGGTCGAAGCTTACAGTTACAAGGCCCTAAAGAGTCTAAACTCAATGTACCATAAGAGGTACTTTCTCACCAAGGATGTTTGCTGATCTCGGTGAGGGTTCAGCCTTCCTTCTTCCTCTTAAGGCTCGGTGGTTCCACCTTCTGATCTCAGCTGTAGGCTGGCACAGGGCTTGTTTCTTTCCGGGCTCAGCTACTCTGGTCTCTTCACAAGGTCAGCTGTAAATGGCCAGGCAAATGACTCAGCTCTCTCCGGGGGCCCCAGGATCAAAGTTGACAAAGTTCTCTCCTCTGGTACCTATGGAGCTCTTGTGTCTTCTTCTGTGTGTCTTCTTGATTGAAGGTCCATTTATATAGCTCAACCCTGAGCCACACCCTACTGACATGGTCAAGAAAATGTAAAACTTTTGAATTTAATACATTCAAAGGGTATCATGCCCAGAGAACAGACAAGTTTACAAACATAATCAATATCTTTTTTTAAATTCATAAATAATATCAAACTGCTATACCATCTATATGGTATTACCAGTCTTTTTAATTCTAGCTATTCTGGTGAGTGTGAAATGATATCTCATTTGATTTTTTGAATAATTTTATTTCAAATTCAGAAACATAACAGAAAAAAGCAGCTCAACAAGTTATGGAAACATTACTTCTAAAAATTTCTTTACAGGCACTTTTATCTCATCTAATTCCAATTGCCAACTCAGTTGTTCCTCTAGTGTTCAGAAAGATACATAGATGAACACAGCTTAGTTAAATGACATAGTCAAGATCTCTTTATTAATGAAAAAAATGAAGAGAAAAAATATTTAATCATAATTATATCTCGTAAAACCAAACCCCATATTTGTTTTTTTAACCTTTAGCATTAATATAGTACCAAATTTGTTTTTGCTACAAAAACATTACAACTAACTATAGTCCATATCTTACATTTGGTGTTTTTCTCATGTACCACCCCATTCTTAACATCCTGTAACATAAGAATATTTCTGTATTTATATTACTAACCACAATCCTTATCTACTGCCAAAATCATTATTATACATTTCCGCTATTATCCTCCAGCTAACATTAATCTCCCTAAACTACTTGTTTCAGCCACAATCATAAATCAACAGTGTTTGTTACATTCATTGTAGTGTGTTACCATCAAATCCAACCATTACCACATATTTACATTTGACCTTATTAAACATTCTACATACATCCAGTACCACCTACCCTTTTTTATCCTACATTCCATCCCCCACCAACCTACACTTTATAGTCTAACTCCATGAGTCTACTCATTGTATTTAGTTCATATCAATGAGACCATACAATATTCATCCTTTTGTGTCTGGAGTACTTCACTCAACTAATATCCTCAAGGTTCCTCCATGTTGTCATGTACTTCCCCAATTGATTTCTTCTTATAGCTGAATAATGTTCTATCCTATGAATATACCACAACTTGTTTTTCCATTCATTGGTTGACAGACACTTAGGTTGTTTCCTTCTTTTAGCAATTGTGAATAATGCCATTATGAACATTGGTGTGCAAATATCTTTTCTCGTCCTTGCTTTCAGTTCTTCTGGATATATTCCTAGTAGCAGAATATTTGGATCATATGGCAGTTCTATGTTTAGTTTCCTGAGGAACCACCAGATCATCTTCCACAGAGGCTGCACCATTTTACACTCCCACCGATAGTGAAGGAGTATTCCTATTTCTCCACATCCTTTCCAGCACTTGTAGTTTTCAGTTCTTTTAATAATGGCCACTTGTATGGTGTGAGATATCTCATTGTAGTTTTGATCTGCATTTCCTTAGTGGCTAGTGATGTGTCTTTTGGCCATTTGTATTTCCACTTTGGAAAAATGTCTATTCAATTCTTTTGCCCATTTTTAAATTGGGTTGCTTGTCATTTTGTCATTAAGTTGTGTAATCTCTTTATATAATATGGAGATTAATCCCTTATCAGATATATGCTTTCCAAAATTTTTTCCCATTGAGTAGGCTGCTTTTTACCTTCTTGACAAAGTCTTTTGAAGAGCAAAAGTATTTAATTTTGAGGCATTTATCTATTTTTTACTTTTATCTATTTTTTACTTTTGTTGCTCATGCTTTGGTCCCAGAAACCACCACCAAATACAAGATCTTGAAGCTGTTTCCCTACATTTTCTCCTAGGAGTTTCATGGTTCTAATTTTTATATTTAGGTCCTTGATCCATTTTGAACTAATTTTTGTATAAGGTGTGAGATAAGAGTCCTCTTTCTTTCTTTTAGATATGGATATCCAGTTTTCCCAGCACCATTTGTTGAATAGGTTATTCCGATCCAGCCAAGCAGGTTTGACAGCCTTGTCAAAAATCACTTGACCATAGGTGTGAGGGTCTATTTCCAAACTCTTGATTCGATTTCATTGGTCAATCTGTCTTTATGCCAAGACCATGCTGTTTTTTATCACTGTAGCTAGATAATATGCTTTTTTTTTTCTTTTACTTTTTGCACTTTATTTTTTTTTTCAATTTTTCAATCATTTTTTTAAAGGATACATTGATTACATAAATGTTACACAGAAATTTTAGGGGTACCCATATGCCCCACCTCCCACATCTCCCACAACCTCCCACATATACATCCTTCACCAGTGTGACACATCACCTGTAATAGATATACACATTTTGAGGCTTTGCCATCAAGCATGGACCACAGTTCAGACTGTAGACCACCCTCTCTCCCACACAGTTCTGCATGATACATGATGATATAAAATGGCCTATATCCTCCATTGCAAAATCACCCAGGACAATTCCCAAGTCCCCCAAAAGCCCCCGTATTACAACTGCCCTTCCCTCTCCCTGCCCCCAAAGCATCCATAGGGCTAAGAGACTTCAAAGTGAGTCGGGAGGTCAACCCAGAGGTAATACTTATGCACATCCCAGTAGGACCTCCTAGGCTTCCAATATGGATATCACCCCAAACAGAGGGCCTCCTGAGGGCTTTGGAGATATCCAGGTCCTATATCAGGGCAGATAGCCCCAGAGTTTGGTGCCTTACTAGGGGGCCCTGATTTGGAATCCTTGCTCCTGAGAGTGACAGAGTCTGACCCAAATATGTCTTCACTGCATGTGGTCCATCTGTCTCTTCTATTCAAACCTATATTTGATGCCAGATAGTATGCTTTAAAGTCTGAATGTGAGAATCCTCCAACTTTGTTCTTCTCTTTTAAGATGTTTTTGGCTATTCGAGGACCCTTACCCTTCCAGATAAATTTTATAATTAGCTGTTCCAGTTCTACAAAAATGGATATTGAAATTTTTATTAGGATTGTGTTAAATCTGTAGATCAGTTTAGGTAGAATTGACATTTTAATGATATTTAATCTTCCAACCCATGAACGTGGAATATCCTTCCTTTTATTTAGATCATCATTGGTTTCTTTCAGCAATGTTTTATAGTTTTCTGAATACAAGTCCTTTATGTCTTTGGTTAAATTTATTCTTAAAACAGGAAAAAGCTGCAGAGAGAGAGGAATCCAGATGCTGAGAGAGAAAGCCCTGGGAGCCAGAAGCTGGAATCAATGGAACACAGAAACTGAGAGGAAGTTACTTTAGGCAGAAGCCAGAAGCAATGAGGTTGGGAGGAGAGGGGCAAGATGAGTAGAGACTGCCATGTGCCTGATCTCCCACCGCTGCATCTCAGGGAGAAATGATCTCCTGATGATGCTTTCATTTGGACACTTTCACTGCCTCAGAGCTGTAACCTAATAAACACCCATTGTAAAAGCCCTCCCACCCCAAATTTATTCTTAAATATTTGATTCTTTTAGTTGTTATTGTAAATGGAATTTTTTTCTGACTTCCTCCTCAGATTGCTCTTGCTCTTGAGTAGTGTATAGAAATGCTATTGATTTTTGCATATTAATCTTGTATCCTGCCACTTTGGTGAAGTTGTCTATAAGTTCTAATAGTTTTGTTGTAAATTTTTCAGGATTTTCTAAGTATAGAATCATATCATCAGTGAATGGCAACAATTTTACTTCTTCCTTTCCTATTTGGGTGGCTTTTATTTCTTTTTCTCGCTTAATTACGTCTAGCGCCATGTTGAATAACAGTGGGGAGAGTGGGCATCCTTATTCCTAATCTGTGTGGGAAAGCTTTCAGTCTTTCACCATTGAGTACAATATTAGCTGTGGGTTTTACATATATGCACTTTATCATATTGAGAAAGTTTCCTTCTATTCTTACCTTTCAGTGTTTTTATCAAGAAAGGGTGTTACATTTTGTCAAATGCCTTTTCTGCATCAATTGATATGATCATGTGTTTTTTTCTTCTTCAATTTATTAATGTGGTGTATTACACTGATTGATTTTCTTATGTTGAACCAAAGATCACTTGATTGTTACATGTTTTTGGAATAAGCTAGCAAGTATTTTCTTGAGGATTTTTGTATCATGTTCATTAAAGAAATTGGTCTGTAATTTTCTTTTTTCTTAATATCTTTATTTGGCTTTGATATTAGGATGATTCATAGAATGAGTTTGGTAGAATTTCTTCCTGTTTAATTTTTTTGGAAGAATTTGAGCAAGATTCATATTAGATCTTCCTTATTACTCTTTTTTAAAGATTTATTTTATTTATCCATTTCTCCCCACCCCCTCATTATTTGCATTTGCTGTGTCTGTTTGTTGTGTGTTTGTCTTCTTTTTTTAGGAGGCACTGGGAACTGAACCTGGGACCTCCCATATGGGAGGGAGGCACCTAATTGCTTGAGCCACCTCCGCTCTCTTCTTTGTTGTGTCTCTCATTATGTTTCCCTCCATGTGTCTCTCATTGCATCATCTTGTTGTGTCAGCTTGCTGTGCAAGCCTGTCAAGTCAGCTTGCTGTCTTGCTTGTCTTCTTTAGGAGGTACCAGGAACCAAACCCGGACCTCCCATGTGGTAAGTGGGAGCTCAATCGCTTGAGCCACATTTGTTTCCCTAGATCTTCTTTAAATGATTGGTAGAATTCATGTGTGAAGCCATCTGGTCCTGGACTTTTCATTTTGGGGACGTTTTTGATGATTATTTCAATTTCTTTACTTGTGATTGGTTTGTTGAGGTCTTCTGTTTTTTTCCAGGGTCAATGTGGCTTTAATTTACATTTCCCTGATGACTAATAGAGTTAAGCATTTTTTCTTGTGTTTATTGGCCATTCATTCTGTTGTGATATGTCTGCTCAGTTGTTTTGCCCATTTTAAAAACTGGGTTGTTGTCTTATTATTGAATTGTAAAAAGAGTTCTTTATGTATTCTAGATATAAGGTCTTTATTAGATATATGTCTTGGAAATATTTTCAGCCACTCTTTGGCTTGCCTTTTCATTTTGTAAGAGTATCTTTTGAAAAGCAAAAGATTTTAGTTTTTAAGAAGCCCAATTTTCCAATTTTTTTCTCTTAGGGTTAATGTTTTTTGTGTTTTAAGAAACCTTTGGCTTCACCAAAGATGTGAAGATTTCCTCCTATGATTTCTTCTAGAATTAGCAATATATATTTGACTCTCTCTTTAGAAAGAAGATAATCCTTTATTGGACCAACAATGTACAAGGCCTTTCTCATACTTGATTGGGCCTGTAATATGACTGCAGTCTTTTGTATTAGGTGAATGTGTTAATAATATTATTATACATCTCTATATAAGATATATAGAGATATACAGAAGCAACTGGTTGCATTGTCATAGAAATATATTTACATATATAATGAATCTCACAGTGACTATATTTGTAGCTGGCAAGTGGAGGACCAAAAACACTGGAGAATTTATATGGGAAGAGAAAAGTTAGGAAGATAGACAGGAAATTATTATTTTTTTAGGAATTTTTTTTTAATACAAGTTATGAAATTGCAAATAGGATCTGGTGAGAATGACAGTAATAAAACCTAGCCCCCTTACAAAGGGTATCTAGGTGTCTTAGTTTGCCACAGGACTGCAGATGCAAAGTACCAGAAATGTGTTGGCTCTTATTAAGGGGATTTATTTGGGGTAAAAGCTTACAGTTCTGAGACCATGAAATGTCCAAGTCAAGGCATCAGCAGAGAGGCTTTCTCAGGGTCCTGCCATGTGGCAAAGCAAGATGGCTGCTAATTTCTGCCTTCCCCCCACCCCCAGAATCTAGCATCTCCCAGAACTCAGCTGTGGGCAACCAGGCATAGGGCTTGTCTCTTTCATGGCCCCCTCTCTCAGCCTCAGCTGCTCTGCTTTTTTCCCAAATTCAGCTGTGAACTCTCAAGCATATGGCTGCCTCTTCTGCCTGGGCTTGTCCTCTCAATCTTGAGCTTCTCTGTGGGCCCAGCTTCTTGTGAGCTTCATGCTTAAGCTTTGGCTGCTAGCAATCCTCAAGTCCCCTCTCACACTGCAGGGTCAAAAATGGCAGAGCTCCCTTTTCCTGTGTGTGTCTCTTTCTGTGTCTCCATTTTATCAGCTCCTGTAAGAGGGCAGAGACTGAACTTGAGTCATGCCTCACTGCCAATCAAAAGGGTCTCACACCCGTAAGAATGGATTAGTTCAAAAACATAATCTTTATCTTGTTGGGATTCATAATAGAACTTCAAACTATCACACCAGAGATAGTAAACCTTATGTATTCCCAGTGTAACAACTCCAGAAATTTCCTTCCAGAATGATAACCTTGAAGATGATAATCAAGGATGATAAGCTTGAAGGGCTATAGCTGAGATGACTATTCGATAGGCTCTGCAGAAATACCCCCTACTTCCTCATCCTCTCACCACCTAATGCTTGATTGGTCCTGAGTCGGTCTGAACAGTGAAAGAAGGATGAAGAATTCAAACCAGCAGCATCTTCTACTCCAGGCTTCTCTGGGTGTCTTGGTCAGCCAAAGGGGTGCTGATGCAAAATACCAGAAATCTGTTGGCACTTACAAAAGGGTATTTATTTGGGGTAGAGGCTTACAGTTATCAGGCCATAAAGCATAAGTTATTTCCCTCACCAAAGTCTTTTGCCATGTGTTGGAGCAAGATGGCTGCCAAGAGTTCAGGCTTTCTGGGTTCCTCTCTTCCCGGGGCTTGCTTCTCTCTGGGCTTCTCTCCACAAGGCCAGCTGTAGACTATAAGGCTAATGGCTCATCTCTTTTCTGGGGGCCTTCTCTCCTTCCTCACAACCCAAGCTCCTCTGTGTGCTTACTTCCCCAGGCTCTAGCATTAAAACTCAGCATCAGAACTCCAACATCAAAACTCCAGCTCACTCCTCTGCTCTGCCTTGTAGTTTTATCCTACTGACATGGCCCAACCAAAACCCCAATCATAACTTAATCATGCCCAGAGGAACAGACCAGTTTACAAACATAATCCATATCTCT
>PVKH010017574.1:0-15378 GCA_004027955.1 Chaetophractus vellerosus | reverse complement strand
AAAGGTGTGCCTTTTGAAATATACCAAAGATTGGTCGGTCTTTATAAAGGGTATTTATTTGGGGTAGAAGCTTACAGTTACCAGGCCACAAAGCATAAATTCCTTCCCATACCAGAGTCCACGTGTTGGGGGAAGATGGCTGCCGACGTCTCCAGGGTTCAGGCTTCCAGGTTCCTCTGTTCCCGGGGCTGCATTTCTCCCCGGGCTTAGCTTCTGTTTCCTTTACGAGTTCAGCTGAGACTATGAGACTCTCTGCGCTGCGTCTCTCCACAAAGCCAGCTGTAGGCCATCCAGCAATCGGCTCACTCCAACATCAGAACTGCTTCTCAAATCTCCTTCTCCAAAGCTCTGCTCTCTGCTTCTCTCAGTCTGCTTTTACTTGAGACCACCCCCACCGAGGGGTGGGGCTCAACATCTCACTGATGTGGCAATTAACGCCCTACTCACAACTCAATCATGCGCAGATGAACAGATGAGCTTACAAACATAATCTAATTTATATTTTTGGAATTCATAATTAATTAAAACTCAAACCATCACACTCATATAGCAAAATTTGGCAAGTGTTGTTATGTTCATGTGATGGTAGATACTTTTTCTCATGTGGTTTTCACTTCTGCTCGCATGGGAGAGGCCCTTAAAGATGTTGTTCAACATATGATTCAAACCTTCTCCTACATGGGGATTCCAAAAAGACTTAAAACTGACAATGATCCTGCATATACCTCTAAAGGCTTTCAGGAATTTTGTCAAAAATTTGAAATTGCACATAGTACAGGAATACCTTACAATCTTCAGGGTCAAGCTATTATAGAGAGAACTCATCAGTTCTTAAAAAATCAAATTGAAAAAATTACCTCTTCAGAAAAATATTTTACTCCTCATCACATGATAGCACATGCCCTCTTCATCATAAAGATTTTAAATCTTGATGTGAAGGGATTCAGTGCCAAGGAAAGGCACTGGGACTCCCCAAAATGTACTGCTTCAATTTATGTAAAATGGAAAGATCTGTTGTCCGGAACCTGGAAAGGTCCAGACATACTCCTAACATCAGGGCGAGGTTATGCTTGTATATTCCCACAGGATGCCAAGACACCAATTTGGATCCCTGACTGACTCATCTGCCCCGTACCCCCTCCCCTCAAAGAGAGGAAGGCTGACTGCTCACCTGCCCCCTCAGAGGGAGGAACCTCTGATGCACCAGGATGACACTGATGACAAAGATATTGTTCCACAGTTTCAGAGATTACACTTAAGCTTTGCCTAATTTTCTAATCGATCTACTCAGGCTTCTACCACTCGCTCTTCTTCTCTTCCAACTTGGGGCAACTCAAGCAACTGACTGCTGATGCTCAAAAAGTTGTAAAGCTTAGCAGAGAACCTCAAACTCCTTTGACTCTCCTACTGGCTATGGTGGCTTTGGTTACTATACAGGTATCTCCTGTTTCTGTTCAAAACTCTTACTGGGCTTATATTCCTATTCCCCTCTTTTTCATGTTTCCTCTTGGGGTAATCATTATCCTAAGGTTTTAACTAATGATACTAATTTACTCGGTGGCCTGCCTGATTCTGATATTCCTCATAAAATTAGCCAACAGCATGACTTTACAGGACTCTTGGATTCTGCTCCTCTTTGTTTTACTACTAATGGGCATCCTTCACCAGGATGCACCCCCATTTCTTACAGGACCTTTATTACCGACTCTCCCTGGAAAAAGAATAATGGCTCTAGAGGAGTTTGGAGCCTAACTTTAACAACTCTGGGGTATTTTATTTGGAATGATACTTATATAAATTTAATGCAAAGCTCTCTATCTATACAGCTAATAGACGATTGCCTCAAAAAATATCCTCCAGGTAATAGAGACAATCACTTGAAAAATATTAACAGAAATACTGGCTTTCCTGACTGGTTAGAATGTGGCTTTCACCATGCCGCCTTGCTACACCATCCTTATTTATCTAATCTCAAGATATATGATTTTTCTGTTTCATCTCCTAGTCATAGTTATCAGAATTATCTAAAACAAACTCAAAAATTTATCTCTTTGCCTACTCTTAACTTTGAAATGAACCTATACATAGATGGTATTCTAATGGATTTGTAATGCCTATATTTGAGTACATCATTTAATCATACTAGTGTTTATTATTCACTGTTTAGACTGTTAGCCGCCACAGCGCCAGTTCTGTTTAAGGGGCCGGCTCCATACCCCAGTGGATAGGGCACCAGCATACCACATGGGAGACCCCAGGTTTGATTCCCAAGGACCTCTCCTAGTGGGCAGACCGCCTTGAGAATGGCAAGCCACCATGGGCGGGCTGGAGCCACCGTGGGCTGGGCAAGAAGCTGCCATGGACATGGCAAGAGCTGCCACGGGCAGGGTAGGTCACCTGTGGATGGAGCACAGCCAGCCACCCGCGAACTGAAAGCAGGTTCTGAACGGACGCAGAGACCGCCCACAAGTGGGGAAAGCCGCGCCTGTGCAGTGACCACTCTTGGCGCGTCACCGCAGCGGGGGGAAGGGGAGATATGTAATAAAATAAATAAATCTTTAAAAAAAAAAGAAAAGCAAACACACATTGCACTCTAAGCCACTACTTTACCTCCATTAAATCTGTCTTTGAATTGAAGTTTATGGTAGTATTGATTATAGCAGAGAAAAATTGGAAACAAATTGAATATCAATCAGAAAAATCATATTCACAACAAGGAACATTATTTAGAATTTAAAAATGACACATTAGAGCTCTGCCAGGATACAATATTTCCATGACTCTTATTGCATGATTAAGCAAAGGAACGTAGTGTTTACAATGCTATCCATTTTTATATGGTTTAATAGCCAAAACAAAGCCTCAAATATCATGACTCAAGTGATTTCACAATGGAAGCTGCCCCTGATATGAAGAACACAAACCCTCTTTGAAAAAAATAAAATAAAAATTTAAAAAGTAACCTAAATCCTCCATCTAGGCTACACTGAATACTAAATTCACAATTTTAGATAAACAAATATTCAAATTGACCTATTTTGATTAATAATCAAAACTCTGAGAATCTGGAACTCTATCTCTCTTCCTTCTTTATTTCATTAATTTTGATCAGACTTGCATCATAGTCTGATAACTCTCTTTGCCTGTTCTGAATCCTTCTATTTTTCACTTATATTAATCCCTACCCCCCAATATATCTCTTGCAAATCTAGTCCCATCTCATTGTCTGCTTCTCAGAGGACCAGAATTAAACAAAGTGCTCTTAACAAGAAAATAGTAATCCTCTCACCACAGGTGCAGATTAGGTGTAGGAAACTATAGCATTTTGAGGGTGGATGAAATTGGATCATTGTATCAGTCAGAACTCTCCAGAGAACAAAAACAATGGGAGGTAGGGACATAAAGATAGAAATATGATATAGCTAGAAATTAGATAGATAGATAGATAGATAGATTGATAGATAACAGATATCAATTGATAGATTTACAGATACATATATATATAGATGTATATACAGATATATAGAAAATTATTTTAAGAAATTTGCTCTGGTAATTTTGGAGGCTGACAAGTCCAAAATCTACTAAGGCAAACTGGCAGTTTGGAAATTCAGTCAAGAATTTCTTCTTTTTTGAGAAAACTCATTTTTATCTGACTGTCTTCAAATAACTGGTTGAAGCACCCCCATTTTTAGATGTCACTGATAAATATGATAGGTGGAGGTGTACATAAGGGAGGCAAAAGTATTGGGTAAGCAGATGGATTGGCCCCCTACCAACCCCCCTTTTCCACAAATTGAGGTAGTTTTTGGGAATTACTGCAAAGGGCTGCTCTGTATGAGACCCTCAGGCTCATTTACCTGGATTATAGCAGTCACAGGTCTGGAGGTGCTCTCAACTCATGTCTCCCAAATGAACTCTCCAAACAAGCCCTTAATGGAAGACTGTAGAAGCCATTTGTATTCCCTAATCATACTGTCTTGGACAAAGAAGGATAAATGTATTCCTATCATATTTTCCTTCCCTAGATTGTTTTAAAATAGCATTTATTGATGTATAAAATATTTAGATAAACATATATATATATAGTGAGGGTTTGATAATAATTTCAAAAATTAGTGCCATCCTTTAAGATCTCTTTCAAAATTTTAAAGAATCTTCTGCATGTCTTTTATTGATCCCACTCCATTCCTGTTTTCCCAAAGATAGTCATTACTTAAATGTTTAACACAACAGACTAGTTTAGTAATCATATGCTTTTAATTGAGTTTTGTATAGAGATCAACACAGTAGTGAGAGATATGAGACACACAGTAGACTTTGCCAATTTTCACCGAATGCTCACATTTTGCAAAAATATAACAACCAAAATACTGACATTGATAAAATGTAAAATGCACTGATCTCATTCAGATTTCCTCATTTTTCTTGGACTCATTTACACATTTCTGCATTAAGTTTTATTAAATTTTTATCACAAGTGTAGTTTTTATATCCACTACCACAGGGAAGATAATTAGTGGTTCAAATACCCAATTACCTTTTTGTTGTCCTTTTATACTGTTACAAATTATACAAGTTGGATTTTAAATTTGTTTCCAGGTGAATGTCAAATTCAGCACAATGGTAAACCAAGACAATAACAGATGAGAAAAGACAATTTGTGGGCACAGGTCCCAAAGATAGAGGGATTCCATGATTGGTCATGGGGAAGCATGGCTGGCTTTAGTGGTTCAAGTACCAGGTGGGGAGCACACAAACAGAGCAAGATGGATCCAAGGACCTCTGCCTTTATTGTGGTCCAGGGGAGGAGTTTGGTAGATTTCCCATGGGAGTGAGGAATTGTTTAGTTTAAAGCAGATGTGCACAAAAAGTGAAGGGACTCGGGGTTTGATAGCAGTGCATTGAAGCTTATCATTTGTGACCATTTGTCAGTTTTGGGTGAGATGTGTGGGTTCTTGCTGCTTGTGCAGTTTTGGGTTCTAGTTCTGGGGACTTTTATGCCCCAGGGCTGGTGGGATGCCTATTAACTAGGCTAAATTTCAATGTTTAGGCAAGTGGCTTAGCCAAACTATGGTGGATTCTGAGAAAGCACAAAGTTTTTTGATGGATGTGACAATCCATCACTTGTGCCTTTGTATCTTTCTTTCAGGTGATTTGGGAAGTTTGAGTGGCTTATATACTTATTGCCAAGTGCATAGAATTATTGAGCCAGTGCATAAAGTACTTGAGGATATTGGTGATTAAAAAAATACAAATAAATTATAAAACCTATAGGTGGAAGCCACTGTGAAGCCATTTCCCTTTCCCTTAAGGACATACCTAAGAGGAAATATGGGAGATTTTTTTCTCATCTATAGTATCTGTTGAAAAACCTTGGCTATGCTGTGAAACATCCTGATCCCTTGAACCATCTTTGTAAGGTGATTTTGATCTGCCCTAAATTATTAATAAACATTTAGCAGAGGGTGTGTCTTATGCTGTGGATACTCCCTTACTTGACCAAGAAGTTGTCTATGGCTAGACAGTTATATAAGTCCGCCTGGACTAGAAAATCTATTTTTTGTTGCATTAGTCTTTAGTACTATGTAAAGGGACATGTGTTCAGGAAAACATAAGCCCTATAAATGTTGGACGATTGTCTCTGCTGTATGATATCAAAGATATAATGCTTAAATTGTCAATAGGGGGTGAAAGAGTACAAGGCATCTGTACAATGGTGGCTGTGCAAGACATTGGCAACAAGCATACCATAAGGAAGAGGTGACACCATCTGGCACAAAGTGATGGTAGTCAAGAGCAACCTAGAGTGGGGTTTCCCTCCTATGTGGTAATCCATAAAAAATGGGGAAATTTTTCATGCATGTTTAAGTAACATAGGACAGCACTAGTCATGATATATCTGTAGGTGTCTGTAAAACAGAATTCAAAAATATATTGAGATTTAGGACAACACTTTGACTGTGTGTTTCCATGAGACTTCACTGTGTTTTTTTCTACTAGGAGAATATATTATTTCAACACTTATATGCCATTTGGATGTTAACTCTTTGTAGGTCATTTTTGAAATCTAAGATCATGCCTTAAAACAGTATTTACAGCAGTTGGGAGTAGAGACCAATCAACAATGCAGGTATAATTTTTTCTAAAAAATCAGTTTTATTGATACATAGTAATAAGGCATACAATTAATGCAAAGTGGAGAAAAAATGGTATTTGCTATAATAACATTGCTGTGCATTGATCAGTTGAATCACTAATAGAGCATTTTAATTATTACATTAATAAAATTAATGAACAAAAAACAGACCTACGAGAAAATTCCTCACTCCTCAATCTCTCTGTGCTTCCCCCACTGTTCCAGGGTATTCTATCCAAAGTGTAAATCAATGATTTTTAGTATAATCACAATGTTGTCTACTCTTCATCTCAAAAACTTAATAAATTCATTACTTGAAAAAGACAGACTTCATATCTTTAGCATTCCTTCCTCAGACCTACATAACCACTTATCTTCATTCATCTTTATAAATTGATTTCTATTTACATTTTATATAAATGGAATGATAGAATATTTTTTAAATAATTTTCTTTTTTATTTATTTATATTTATATATTTTTAAATTTTTAATCAAAATTTTTAGGATACATTGATTACATAATGTTGCACAGAAATTTTAGGGGTACCCATATGCCCCACCCCCCACACCTCCCACAACCTCCCACATATACATCCTTAATCAGTGTGGCACAACACCTGAAATAAATATAGACATTTTGAGGCTTTGCCACTAAACATGGACCACAGTTCAGACTGTAGACCACACTCTCTCTCACACAGTTCTGTGTGATACATGATGATACAGAATGGCCTATATCCTCCATTGGAATGTCACCCAGGAAAATTCCCAAGTCCCAAAAAAGCCCTCATATTACAACTACCCTCCCCTCTCCCTGCCCCCAAAGCATCCAGTGGCCCCTGGCTCCCCCAAATTTTGTAATTTCTTCCCTTGTGTGAATCACAACAAGTATATACAGGACACCAGTATATCCACTCTAGTCAATAGCTCTTCCCCCAATCACAAGGAGTCTGGGATGGTGATGTCCCCTCCAACAACAAGTGAGAGGGGACTTATATCCCATGGTTATGATGGAAGAGATTATCCTGCCTGCAGCTGCAGGCACTCTCCATTCCCCAGGATAGCCGTTGTCCATCATCATCTCCCCACTAGGTGACCTGGGTGAGTTCATTGAGTTGTAGAGTAGGAGTTCCAGGTCCACGGAGCCTCTGGACCCAGCTGGCATGTGGACAGCCCATAGTTTCAGGTCTCTGGAAGTACCCCTAAAATTCTGGAATCACATATAGGCTTCAATAGAAGAGACTGAAGGACCATGTGCAGTGCACACATATTTCAGTCAGACTCTGTCTCTCTCAGGAGCAAGGATTCCAGATTAGGACTCACTGGTAAGGCACAAAACTCTGGGGCTATCTGCCCTGATATAGGACCTGGATGTCTCCAAAGCCCTCAGGAGCCCCTCTGTATAGGGTGATCTCCATATTGGAAACCTAGGAGGTCCTACTGGGATCTGCATTAGTTTTACATCTGGTTTGATCTCCTGACTCATTTTGAAGACTCTTAGCACTATGAACTCATTTGTCTTTACCATTTCCCCCTTTTATTCAAAGTCTTTTTCCAGTCATACTGCCCATTGACATTTGTTAGTAACCCCTCATTGCCAGGGAGGCTCATCCATGGGAATCATGTCTTATGCTGGGAGGAAAGTAATGCATTCATATGCTGAGTTTGGCTTTGAGAGGGGCCGCATTTGAACAACAAGGAGGTTCTCAAGAGGCAACTCTTATGCAACCCATAACACTAGGCTGTTTCAATTTAGAGCAAAGACTCATAAGTCTTGTCATCAATTACAAGGGCCCATTGGCCCCACTTCTGGTACAAAATTCTGTTTTAGTCAGCCAAAGGTGTGCCTTTGCAAATATACCATAATTGGTTGGTCTTTATAAAGGGTATTTCTTTTGGGTAAAAGCTTACAATTACCAGGCCACAAAGTATTTGAACAATTTTGCATAACTTCTATGTATGTTCAGGTAGACTTCCTCCCATGCACCCCACCCTGACACACTCCACGAATGATCCTCTCCCATCCCTGTTCTGATCCGTCTGTGATCCATAGCCCCATCAAAGGTGGAGTCAAAACAATAGCCAATTTCAAAGAATAAGAAATGAAATAATAATGATATTTAAATGTAAGAGTTAAAACATATGAGAACTTAAAAAATAAAAAAAATATTTTTAAAAAAATAGAAAAAATATTATAAATGATTGGGTTGTTAAAAAATGTGAAATAATAATAATATAAATATATATAACAATTTTTTTTCCATTCTAGCTTGTCAGTGCAATATCTGGTGTCCAGTCTGTTCCATGGCACCTTCCTGTTCTCACTCCCAAGAATCCCACCATTTTTCATTTAATTTTCTAAGAAGATTTAGGTTACAGCAGAGTCACACACAGAATACAAGACATTCTCATATACTCAGCCTCCTCCCCGATTCCCAACATACCAAAACCTTTTTGTATTTGGATGGTAGCACCAACATAACTGACATACAGATAGAGAAACATACTTCCCAAACATTGTCATTTGTCCACGTCAAGGTCCACATTTTAAATCATACACTTTTGTAAATTTTAATGATATTCACCCTGTCCTGGGTCCATCACTGCAAGGCAATGGAAAACATTTCAACTAGCCACTAAATGTCTCTTGTTCAATCCTCTCTGTTGCTCCCTCCACCTTGCCCTAGGACCCACAACATTCCCTGGCTTGACACTTTGGATGACTGGTTTCATAGATACATGCAACAGAATGTCTTGGCTCACTGGTTCATCCCCCACTGGGAATTCTCCCTGCTCCCAATTGTCACATCCTATTTCTGAGAAAATCAGACCTCCAAAAATAGGGAGTCCATCTCCTTCCCTCTAATTGTGTGGTTCTCCATCCACTGATACAACACATTATGACAGGTTGAACACACCCACACTTCCCAGAAGCCCTCTCCAGATATGCCCACATAGATGCCCCCAACCCACACCCCCAACCTGTGACACCTCCCCTTCACATTGCCACAAGAGCATTCCCACCAATGCAGACGCAACCTACCACACAAAAGTATTCATCCAGTTCCTCTTCCAACCCACTAAAGCAACCCGGGCTCTGCAACCTGCCTTTCCCAGTCCTCCTAGCCAACAACCCTGCACCCCCAAACCCAACAATATCACCACCCACTTATCTCATCCCTCCAAAATGCAATCACAATCCATCACTTCACCAAAGATTACATCCCTTTGGATGATGTACCACAAGATTCTCTTCTCTTTCTCTTTCTTGTAAACCTATATTTCAGGCCCTGGTTCTAAGGGGCTGCTCAATTTCCTTAATTCATATCAGTGAGGTCATGTACGGTTCATCCTTCATTGCCTGGCTTGCTTCACTCAACATAAGGTCTTCAAGATTCATCCATGTTATCCCATGTGTTTGCACTTTATTCCTTCTTACTGCTGAGTAACATTCCATGTATGTATGTACCACATTTTTTTATCCATTCATCTGTTGATGGGCACCTGGGCTGTTTCCAACTTTTGGCAATACTGAAGAATGCCACTATGAATATTAGCATACATAAATCTGTTCATGACTTTGCTTTCAATTCTTCTGGTTATTTACCCAGCAGTGGAATTGCTGGATCATATGGAAGCTCTGTATTTAGTTTTTTGAGGAACTGCCAATCTGTCCTTCACAGTGGTTGGAACAATCCACAATACCATCAGCAGTGAATGAGGATTCCCATTCCTCCACATCCTCTCCAACATTTTTAGTCAGAAGTTTTTCTAATTGCCACCATTCTAATGGGTGTACTATGGTATCTCATTGCAGTTTTGATTTGCATTTCTCTAATAGCCAGGGATGTCGAGCATTTTTTCATGTAATTTTAGCCATTTGCAATTCTTCCTTGGAGAACTGTCTTTTCAGGTCACTTGCCCATTTTTAAATGGGATGTTAGTCTTTTTTTTATTTTTGAGGTGTAGGAGCTCTTTATATATGCAGTATATTAGGCTCCTATCAGATATATGGTTTCCAAATGTTTTCTCCCATTGCATAGCCTGCCTTTTTATTTTCTTGATAATGGCCTTTGAGGTGCAGGAGTTTTTAATTTTGAGGAGATCCTATTTCTCTATTTTCTTTTGCTGCTCTTGCTTTGGGTGTGAAGTCCAAGAAACCATTTCATATTACATGGTCCTGTAAATGCTTCCCTACATTATCCTCCAAGGTTTTTATGGTCTTGACTCTTATATTTTGATCTTTGATTCACCTTGACTTAATTTTCATATAGGGTGTGAGATGGTGTTCCTCTCTCATTCTTTTGCATATGGATATCCAGTTCTCCATGCACCCCTTGTTAAAGAGGCCATTCTCTCCCCATTGAGTGGACTTGGTGGCCTTGTCAAATTTCAGATGACTGTATATGTGTGTATCTATATCAGAACTCTCAATTCAGTTCCACTGGTCAATGTGTCTATGATTGTGCCAATACTATGTGGTTTTCACCATTGTAGCTTTGTAGTATGTTTTGAAGTCAAGTAGTGTGAAACTTCGAAGTTCATTTTTCTTTTTCAATAAGTCTTTGGAAATTTGGGTCTTCTTACTTTTCCAAGTAAATTTTGTGGTTAGTTTTTCCAATTACTTAAATAATATATTGTTAATTTTTATTGGGATTACATAAAATCTGTAGATTAGTTTTGGTAGGAAAGAGATCTTGGTGATATTTAGTCTTCCTATCCATGAACAGCAAATATTCTTCCATTTATTTAAGTCTTCTTTAATTTCCTTTGACAATGTTGTGTAGTTTCTGCATATAAGTCCTTTACACTTTAGTTAAATTTATTCCTAGGTTTTTTATTCTTTTTGTTACTATTTTAAATGGTATTTTTTTATTTCCTCCTCAGATTGCTCATTGTTGGTGTACAGAAATGCTACTGATTTTTAAGCATTGATCTCATAGCTTGCAACATCACTGAACTCCTTTATTAGTTTTAGCAGATTAGTTGTAGATTTCTCTGGGTTTTCTAAGTATAGGATCATGCTATCTATAAATAATGAAATTTTTACTTCTTTTCAAATTTGGATGTCTTTTATATCTTTTTCTTGCCTTGGTGCTTGAGCAAGTACTTCAGGGACAATGTTGAATAAGAGTGGTGATAGTGGTCATTCTTGTTTTGTTCCTGATCTCATAGGGAAGGGTGTTAGGATTTCGCCATTGAAGATGATGGTAGCTTTGGGTTTTTCATATATACCTTTTATCATTATCAGAAAGTTTCCTTCTAGACTTATTTTTTGCAGTATTTTTATCAAGAAGGGATGCTGTATTTGACAAATGTTATTTTCTGTGTCTATGGAGATGACCATGTGATTTTTTTCTTTCAATCTGTTTATGTGGTGTATTACATTGATTGTAGTGTACATTTAATACATTATGTCTCATTTTCTTCACTTAATGTAATGTTTTGGGGTTTTTTTGGCTGGTATTTCCATTATGTACGATTCACTTACATTTTTTCAGCTTCAAAGAAAATTGGTCTTATATATGCATTTCTACCAATATTCATATTTTGCCTTTTTATATTCCACATAATATATATAGTTCATAATAGGGCAATAGTACCATATTGTACTTTTCAGTTTGGCTTTATTCACTTGACATAATGTCATCCAGGTTCATTCTTCTTGTTATAAGTTTCATGACTTCTTTTGCTCTTATTGCTACATAATAATCCATTATCTGTATAACTCACAATTTATTTATCCATTTATCAGTTGTTGGACACCTTGGCTGTTTCCAAAATTTGGCTATCATTAATAATGTTGCTATGAACATCGGTGAGCAGATATCTATTAGTGTCACTGCACTCAGTTCTTTTAAGTGTACATCTAGCAATTGTATTCCTGGGTCCCATGGCAAGTCTCTACTCAACTTCATTAAGAACATCCAAACAGTCCTCTACTGGCCTTACCATTGTATATTCCTACTAACAGTGATTAAACATTCTTATCTCTCCACATCGTCTCCAACATTTACAGGTTTCTGTCTTTTTATACCAGCCAATCTATTAGGTTTGAATTGATATGTCACTGTAATTTTGATTTGCATTTTCCTAATCACTTGAGATGTAAATGTTCTTTTCCTGTATTTCATTTCCATTTGTATTTCTTCCTTGGACAATTGTCTTTTCAAATCTTTTGCCCAGTTTTAAACATATACTTCAGCTTTTCATTTTTAGTTCTATGATCTCTTTATTGATCATGGATATCAAATCCTTATCAGATAATGATGGGCAATGGTTTTTTCACTATGAGTTGCTTGCCTTTTCTCCCTTTTGGTAAAGTCTTTGGGGGTGCAAGTGTTGATTTTTGAGGAGGTCACATTCATCTATGTTTTTTTTTTTTTTTTTGGATATTGTTGTTCCTTGTGCTCTGGGCATGAGTTTTAAGAAACTACCACTTACCACAAAATCTTGAAGATGTTTTCCTACATTTTCTTCTAAGACTTTTATGGTTGTTATTTTATATTTAATCCCTCATCCATTTTTGAGTAAATTTTGTATAAGATGTGAGATAGGATCTACTTTCTTTCTTTTGGATAGAACTATCCAGTTCTCACAGTATCATTTATTGAATAGAGTGTTCTCACCTAGCTGGGTGGGCTTTACAGCCTTGTCAAAAATCCCTTGACTGTAGATGTGAGGGTCAATATCTGAGTTCTCAATTTGTTACCTTTGGTCAATCTCCCTGTCCTTATGCCAGTACCATGGTGTTTTTGTCCCTGAAGCTGGGCAATATGCTTCATATTAAGGAAGTGAGAGTCCTCCGAGTTGGTTCTTCTTTCTTAAGATTTTTTTTTTTTTTGCTGTTTGGGGCCTGTTTTGGTCAGCCAAAGGTGTGCCTTTTGAAATATTTCAAATATTGGTCGGTCTTCATAAAGGGTACTTATTTGGGGTAGAAGCTTACAGTTACCAGGCCACAAAGCATAAAGTTCTTCCCTCACCCAGGTCCACGTGTTGGAATAAGATGGCTGCTGATGTCTCCAAGGTTCAGGCTTCTGGGTTCCTCTGTTCCTGGGGCTGCATTTCTCTCCGGGCTTAGGTTCTGTTTCCTTCACGAGTTCAGCTGAAGACTATGAGACTCTCTGCGTTGCGTCTCTCCACAAGGCCAGCTGTAGCCTATTCGGCGATCGGCTCAATCCAACATCAGAACTGCTTCTCAAATCTGCTTCTCCAAATCTCTGCTTCCTCTTATCTAGCCTTCCATACTTTAGACCATGCCCACTGAGGGGCAGGGCTCAACGTCTCACTGACATGGCAGTTAACGCACTACTCACAACTCAATCATGCCCAGATGAACAGACCAGCTTACAAACATAATCTAATCTATATTTTTGGAATTCATAATTAAATCAAACTTAAACCATTACAGGGCCCCTTACCATTCCAAATAAATTTAATTATTGCCTTTTGCCTTTTTGATTTCTGCAAAAAAAAGTTGTTAGGATTTTTTCTCCAATGGGTGGTGTAAGAGAGCTCTAATAGCAGTTTCTGTCCATGTAATTTCTGATGGGCCAGCAATTGTTGCTTTGTGGTGCACTTTTCAGTGAAAGTGTACCTCTAGATTTTCCTTTGTTTTGTCTGGCCCGAGCAGAGATTCAAAGCAGATTTTGCTGTGTGATTTCACTTATGAAAAGCCACCTACTTCACCCTGAGTTTTCACTTGTAACAGCTGGGAGGGAAAAAGTTGTCTACTGCCCTTTCAGTCAGCTGTAGTGAGCCTGGGGTTTAATCCTCACTAAATATCTTGAGGGTGGGGGATGCCACCCTTCCCTGCAGCCAGCAGGTTTAGCAGCTCACAATTTGTTCTTTCAACTTCTTCAACTCTTTGTCCCTCACCCTCCTGGGAATTATGAAACACTGTCCTGGTTTTCTGACTCCCAAGGCACGTTCCTTGAGCAGGATTTGGCTCTTTATCTATTGTTTTGTTAGTTGTGAGCCTTATCTGACTAATACAAAGCCATGTTTCCTATTTGAATATATTATTTTGGCCATTGTTGGTATCTTATTTAGGTTACAACTGGGTTGAAAAATTTTTGTGCAGTAGTTCAAAAAGACCCATGTTATATATGGTATAGATAATGAGTCATTAGACATGCTCAGTGGCATGCTAGATGCCGGTGGTTGAGGACCAATAGCCAGCAATCTCCTCTGTCATTTTCTTGGGTATAATTTTAGGATTGTATAAGTATTATTTAATCATTAAGTTGATTTTGATCTTCCCCAAACAGGGAGATTATATGCGTCTGAAATTACATCTATGACCCACACAGCCTGCAAAAATGCTCAAACACAAAAATAAGGTGGACATTGATATCCACCTGCAAATTGGAAAGTCTCTGTTGATCAAGTTTAGCTCTTTTCTATAAGTACAATTTATACATTTCCAGTGATGCTGCATTCATTGTACTGAATTCTTACTGGGAATTACCATGGTATTATGGGAATCTGTGTACACTGATTGATGTGATATGGCCCTATAAACACCTCCATTTTAAGACTTTCCCAATAAGTAACCAAGACTTGTCATGTTCAGTAAAAGGACTCGAGGAGACATATTTAGAAATATCCAAAGCCTCTAATAAAAAATCCAGTCCTGGTGGGACAAGGAATATGGCTTTGGAAAAGGCTTATTGTGCCAATTATAAGGTTGCATTGTTGGGGCTCTCCCCAGTGTAAAGTAGTAGATGTACACGTCATCTTGTATATTGGCTGTAATGAGAGAGAGAATTGTGATGTGTTCCCTCCAGAACAAGAATCATCTTAATAGGGATTATGCATGCCTGAGGTAGGATTTTTCTGATGGTAGTGAGAATCAGACTGTCATTAAAGGGCCAGATGATGCCAGGAATTTGACAAATTTTGATGGCCTTTTTATTTTTCATAGAGATATTGCCCAGCTTCAGTACTGTAAATGATGTGTGAGTGTGGCTAGGTCCTAAGGGGCTCGCTCTTTAGATTTGCTTTTTAATTAGATATCACCTATAATGTGCCAGTTCTAATTTGCTTTTTAAAAGACCATTTGTTAATATCTTGGAGGCAGCATGTTGGCCACTCAGTTATACCAAAGTAATTACCCATGACCCTGAGTATATACTTTATTAACTGCATGATTTTAGGAATAGGAGCTTTGATGGGCAAGATTTATGCATTAGTGTTTGTACAATTGATGATTAATTGCCCTTCCTTGGAGGGGCTT
>PVKH010017572.1:0-15376 GCA_004027955.1 Chaetophractus vellerosus | reverse complement strand
CTTCTGTGTTTTTCTATGTCTGCTTCTTGTCTCCCCCCGTCTTTGCGGGGACGCAGCGAGTCGGCCCTCCGTGGCGGCAGCTCGTTCCGTTCGAGGGTGGCTCCATTCCGTTTTCACGGGCGGCTCTGCTCCATGTTTTGCGGGCAGCAGTCCTCCATGTTTTTGCGGGCTGCCGGCTTCTGCTTCGCAGGCAGCAGCTCCGCTTTTCACGGGTGACTTTGCCATGCCCGTGGGGGCTCTGCCCTGCCCGTGGAGGCTTTTTGCCCTGCCCACGGCGGCTCTGCCCCCGCCCACGGCGGCTTGCCTTTCTCAAGGCTGTCTGCCCGCTCGGAGAGGTCCCCGGGAACCGAACCCGGGTCCTCCCATGTGGTACCCCGCGCGCTCTTATCCACTGAGCTATCTAGCCAGGCCCTAATGGCAGTTTTTTAATGGCATTAAACAGATTCAGAATTTGTACAGCTTGGTACATACAAGATCAAGTAATTACTGGCTACATCTTTTCCTTAAGTTTGTGGTTTTTCCATTGATTTGTGAAAAAGATGTGGTTTTAGTGAGAAGGTATCTTATGTCTAGTGGAAATATTTCTTCTCACACTGTGTTGGGCTGTTCAACAAAAATCAAACTTTTAATATATCTTTCAATGTTATTATGTTAGCAGTGTGTTTTGTAATGTGACTTTATAGTAATATCAGTACCCAGAAACATCGGTCACATTGAATTACATACATTTGTAAATGATGAATAGTTCCCTAAAGGTAGGATAAGACTGAAGAAATACAACTCATAATCATTTATTATTTATTAAGCATACTCCTGTGAATCACATTTATATTCTGTAGGAGGGATTCTTTGCTCTACAAGTTCTAAAGCAAGAAGTTCTATATAGGTAAGGCAAAAAAAAAAAAAAAACATTATTAGTTTTCATTTTAAAGGCAAAGTGGGGGACTTCTAAATTAAAACTCATATGTATCAATAGATATCTCATGTTGAGTTAAAGCAGAATCAAAAATGATCCTTACTAAATGGCTTAAGTTGAGTGCTCCTAAATGCCCCTCGCTGGGCTAGGTGTTGTCCATAGTTCCCTGAATCCTCCCAGTCTGCATGGGTTAAGAGTATTTGTCCTCCTGTTAGATATGAGATGACTGAGAAAAAGGTTTCCCAAGAAAGAAACTCCATTATTTCTGTTTTTATTTTTGAACACTGAAGTAGATGTAACAGCTGAGTGAGACTGTAGCCTTTTATGAACCGTTACAAAACAAAATTACTTTATCCTGTATATTTAGGTTGCCGTAATATGTGAGATAAAATTCCCTCATCTGCCTTCTTACCACTGTAGTGTTTTAATATTAAGGCATTATGGATTTAGGAAAGCCGGCATGAAGCCTGGAAAATGGATTTGGGGGAGAAGAAGCTGCGTAACGATACATTGCCATCCTCCAGCCTTCTGTGGTTATTTCAGTTTTAAACACCAGAGACTTCCCAGCACCTCGTCCACAGTGCTCTGCTAACAAAATCAGACCACCTGCTGCTAAAGCTGCCGACTTCCTCAAAGCCGTTGCACATTTTAGTGTCCCTCAGGGTCCTGGGGTCTGTAATGTTAGATCATTTAAAGAGTACAGTAAGAAAAGTGACTCCGTAAAAATGGCCCCTTCTCATTCCCCATATCTGTTTATTTCACTAGCAAAAGCAAGTTTTACAACAATTTGCAGAACCACGGGAGTTTTGGATCAATTAGCTTTCTTGCCTTAATGTAGCTAATTCCCGCTGACAAAAAAAGTGTGTCTAATAAGTAGTGCCAGTTGACATCCCTAGACTTTATAATAAATATGTATGGAGGATTACTACAAATGTCAACATATCCAAATATTTTTCCTTCCATTTTTGCCTAAATATCTGTGTAATTACAAGTTCATTTTGCAGACGATCCTTTTTTTGTCTATGATGAATAGTGTTCCATCTCAGAGTCTCAAAAAATTTTGGCAAAACACAGAACTAACATGACTTAGACTTAACTAAAACTTTTATAGTGAGGAAAATACAAGATAGGAAATTTTCAACTGAATCTGTTCCAGTGAGTAAAACAAAATCGCATAAACATTTGCTGCAAAGCATGTGGATTACTTATTTGCTCCTCGTACGTGTGTTGTTTGATAGCAAAGTTTTACAAATCAGCCAATGAAGAAAGGGCATGATTGAGAAGATTGATAATATTTATAAGTGCATTTCAGAATTATTACTCAAATTCGTTTATTCAACAAATATTTGAACTCCCACTGATGTACTATTCTGTGTGCAGTGGAAAGAGACAGATGTATTCTTTCTTGCAGTGTGCTTTCAGAAATTAATAATTATGTGGATTTGTATCCATGAAGAAAACTATTCTAAAAATTTATTGAAAAATAAATATCTTCCCTTGTCATTTTTCCTAGTATAATTATTTTCTGAAGAGTTTATTTTAAAATGAAATTAAGGAACACATTTCATACTGTATTAGAATGGTAATGGAATTTTTCTAATTAACAAATCTGGATGAAATTTCTTCTTTGCATAATTCTTAGGGACTCTTTACCATAACTAAAAAATATTTTGCATCAGAATATGTGCTTAGAGTATACATATTAAGTCAACCAAGTCCGAATTTTTAAAAGCTAATAACACAACTGGAAGACTTGCTATTATTTTTTAATTGTGCTGTGCAGGTTCTATATCTCCATTTGACTTAAATGTAAGTGGGGGGGGGTGGGAAAATCTTTTGATTGGAGTTTTGGGAACAAAACTCCTCTTTAGCTGTGGAAAAAAATGGCCTCAACAGTGTCCGTCTAAATACTTGAAATCTCTTTTGCTATTTGGGAAAATGGGGTCAAAAGAATCTCTAGAATACAGATTTCCCAAGCAATCTTTTGTCTAAGTCCAACCTCTTTTTGGAGGCTCTGTGGGCATACCAGGGTCTCAGCCAAGTTGATAATTCACTTCACACGTTTGCACCTGCTCTGCAGCCTCACCGAGAGGGCACAACTGCTCAAGAATGTCTTTAAGAAGAACCACGTGAACTTGTACCGGTCTGAATCATTGCAACAAAACCTGCTCCGTAAGTACTTGGGTTCTTATTTTTCAAGCCATTACCTCATCATACCATTTATCAGAGCAGTATTTTGACTTTAGAGATAGATATTTAACTATTTAAAATGAACACCTAAATAACAAATGGTCAGAGAATCCTTTGACCCCAGCCGTCTAACCTTAGCAGAAGAGATGGGGCATTTTAAAATCTTAGTTTCACTTTGAAGGGAGACAATAAGATTTCCACATGCCCCTTGCTTCCTTAAATCTTAGAAAGAACAAGTAAAATATATCTTCACTTAACAGCTGCTTTTGTATTGCTACCTTTTCTACTTGAATAACTTTGCAAAAGCTTTTTCAGCTTTCATACAGCACCATGAAACATTTTTCCTTGTAAAAAATATTGATGAACATTTAGAGTTGTAAGAAATTTTAGGTATCACCTCTTAACATTTCAAGGACCTAAAAAAGGAATAAAGTATGTAAAGCCCTGTAGTAAATTTATTTGTGTCAGTAACATATCCTTTGTTTCATGTTATTTCCACATGTGATTTATTTTGATTTATTTATATATAATCATGTTTAATGCTTTTGTTCTTTTAACTTCAAGTGGCCTTCTCTAAATATGTGATCCAGAGACTAGAGAAAACTGTGACTATTATTCCCCTTGGGGATCATTTCTTATCTCCATATCCCCTCCAACCATGTTGGGGCATCAGTGGGCTTATCTGTAGATGCCAAGAGTAAAGGAAAATGTTATATGAGGGAAGGAGACCACTATTTCACCACTTGCATTCTTACATGTTTCACTCCTTCTTCTCACTATTATTTCTTCCTTCCCTCATGGAAATGCGTGTGTCTGTTTGACTAGACCCAGTTACTTTCTCAGGTAGGAAAGAAGCAAAAATTAAATGGGCTGGACTTGAGATACTGAAAGGAGAATGGAGGAGGCTGGAGGGTACCTGCTTAGTTTCCCAGGGAGCAGAATTCATAGCATAATTCTAAAGAATTACTTGACAACCTAAGGTCACTCCACATCCCACTTTGCAGTTGAGCTCGTATCTTTTCCAGACATTAAAAATAAACGTGTTAATGCTTCTGAGAGTGGGAAGAAAGCATTTGTTCCCCAAATTAGAAAATGAATATTCAAAATGCAGGATAACCGGGATTTCCAGCAGCTTCATGATGATAATTTCTATTTTATCTTTAACTTACAGATGGGTATGCTTTCTCTCAAGATGAAAACGGAATCGTTTCACAGTCTGAAGTGATTAGAGCATACGATACCACAAAACAGAGACCGGAAGAATGGTGATGGGAATGGCTGAGAAGGAGGCTCTGCTGTATCTCTAAGACCAGCTTCCAGGTCTTCACGGGCATCTGCTGACCAACTCCAGCGTGGCTCTCGTAGGGAAAGGTGGATCTGAGCTCATCTCATCGATTGACATTCAGATTCTTGTAAATTTATAGACATAAGCACTGTGCAACTCTACTGTAACACTATCTCTTTCAGATTTTTAAAAGTATTTGCTAAGTCTTTGTAAACGGAAAGTGAAATGACCTTGTACCCGGCCAGAGTGCTTTCCTAAACTGGGACTAGGTCAGTGTACTTATGCCTCTACTTCAGGCTGTAACCGACTATCAGTTTATTGGACATCCCCTAAGGTGAACAACCATTTAAA
The DNA here is from genome assembly GCA_004027955.1 of Chaetophractus vellerosus. Classification (NCBI taxonomy): domain Eukaryota; kingdom Metazoa; phylum Chordata; class Mammalia; order Cingulata; family Chlamyphoridae; genus Chaetophractus; species Chaetophractus vellerosus. The sequence continues at coordinate 10,634 of PVKH010017572.1, read as the reverse complement.
AACTCTAAAATGGTATTAAGTTAAAGGGACTCTTGATATCCAGAATTCAGATTTCAGAATATGCTGAATAAAACCAGCATTTGTAAGGAACTGACTCACCTTAGTGAGCAAAATTTCTGAACAAGGCATTAATAAGTGTTGTGTCAAAAATTGTCTTGATAAATGTTTGCCAAAGAAATTCCATAAGTGTATGTCTCATTCGGTAGTCATTTGCCCAGAAATTTAGAAGAAAGTTTACTTCCAGTTCTCCTGTGAGATCTGCATGCTTGACTTTTTAAATCTAAGAGTGATTTGCAAAAATGAGTATTTCAAGGCATTTGCTACTAAAATCTGTGGTGTTGCACCTTTGGCCTTACAAATGCTTCTTTCTTGTTTGTCTTGTTAATTTGTTAAAGTTAGAGGGCACACGTGTTAATGTGATTCTGTTGTTTTTATTACAATACTGATTTTTAAAAGTGTATTTTATGTCTCTTAGTCACCATTCCCGATAAGGTTTCATCATCATTGAGATTTTTCTAAAACTCTGGCTTCTGCTCTAGGTCGATTTATGTCATTTTGTCTTCAAGTTTCCTCTTAAGAAAAATATGCGCACATATTTATTTGGGATTTCCAAATCTTCTGTCAAGTGTTTGAAATCACATATTGGATAAATGCATGGGCTTTTGTAATGTTCGTAGGCTCAGCATTTGTAATGTGTCTCAGTTCTCCGTATTTGTTCCCACTAAAGACGCCTGCTGTCTTAGGTAGCACACGCAGTGTTAATGGTGACTGCCCCTCTACACAAGACTGAGAATTGTTTCATAATACATTTGTCAAGGAGTTCCCAAAATTAGTCACATGCTGCTAATTGGGACAAATAAGTTATACATTTCCTCATTTTAAAAACTCACCTGTTTTATTCAAGGTTATAACTTTACAGACAAGAGCATTTTTCATTATGGATAGGTTTCATTAATATGTCTTAAAATGTATGTTGGGTTTAATTATTTTCTGCATTTCCAAGACATCTCCTGAAAATGCCTGTTTTGCTACCAACAATAATTGATGAGGGGACTGTTTGAAAAACCACAACCAGTTTTCTACACAATTTTTAAATATTCATTTCATTTTAAAAGGGGGGGGGGTTAGTTTTCAGATACACTTCCAAGATTGAAGCAAACATTTTGCCTTTTATTCAAAAGCCTATTTGCCTTTAAGTGGATTTACCAGCAAAATAGGCAGAACATCCTTTGAAAAAAAAAAAAGAGAGAGAGAGAGAGAAAGAGAAAAGCACCTAGATTTGAGAAGAGGGTGATTTTCTGAATCACCCTTTGAGTTTAATAATGTCACATCCTTTTTTCTGTAATCTAGATTTAAAGTTGGGATACACATCATTTCCTTCACTGTATCTTCAGCGATTTCATTACCAGTATGCATCCAATATTTTCTACAGATTATTACACAAACATAATTCTAATCTAAAGGGAGCAAGGAGTTTACATACTTCACTTCCCAGACTCATCCCATTTGATGTTCAGAATAAGAGAATTGTGAAAACATCTAGCAAGGCCACAGGTGTAATACCCTGAGGTCATCTTCTAAATGATAAAGTCACAGACTTTATCTACTCACTGGCTACTCAGAGCAGCTTTTCCTGGGCCTTCCAGTCATGATAGTTAAGGTCAAGCCACAAACTCAAAGACACAGGAATGCGGTACATCCATCCCTCCAGAAAAACACTTCATCACAGTTACAGAGAAGAGCTGCTTCCATTTGCCCTCACCTCATCAATGGCAGCCTTCTCAAAAATTTTAATATAAAAACATTGTATATATAATAGAACTGAATTTTCAAGAAAACTAAAGTATTATTTTTCTCTTGAAACATGGGTTTCTTCAACATGAATTCACGGTTAATAATTGAATGTATAAGATCTTGATATGAAATGTGACAAATTTATGCCCTTTTTTCCCATAATCCTATTTTTGAATTATCAACATTAAGTCATTCTCTGCTTCTTATTGAGGAGATAAGGGTATAATCTCCTTGGTAAAACTTAAAATATTGCATTGTAATTGCAGCGACTTTATAGAGTTAAATTACAGGAAACCTGATTTTTTTAACCTTCCTAATAAGGGAAAAAGTAACACAGTTTTACCAGGATTGAAATAAATAGTTGAAGTGACTTTTAATCTGTATTTTCTGAAATAAAGGACACATATTCTTCAATTAAATAGTCCCTTATAGGGACTCTGGCAAATGCTAACACGGTTGCTTTACAATGTTTACAATTCAGAAGATATTACTTATTGTAGAAGCTCCTCATTCATTTAGCATTGAAAAGCTAGGAGTTGCTTCTTTAATATTGAATAGTACACAGTGGTATTGAGCATGGACTTTCTAAATGTTTTATATATACATATAAAAATATATTGGTGTCTCACACCCAAAAAGATGTTATATGGAAGAAATTATGAGCCGGAAAATGGTGTTTCTCAGGAAGTAAATTTGAAATGATATTTGTGTATCCTGCCCTCCCACCCCTACTCCGCATCCTAATGTGAGGCTGCTTCAGCAATGTTGCTAATTTAATGGAAAACTTTTTCTAATCAAGTCAGGTGTACATGTATCCTACTAAATAATGTTAGCTATTTACATGAATTGTATGGTCGTTAAATGGTATCAGTGTTTCCTAGTAATTTCCAGGGGAAAATGAATTAGAGAAACCAATATGCGTTTATTCTGATCATTACATTTTATATTTTAATTTTACAATTCAGCATTCTTATATCCAAAATGAAAGTTACATGATAATTTGTTCTGCATTGTATGCACTGTACAACACTTAAAAACTGTATTTAAAATGTTCTTTCGAGAAATGAATGCTAGTCAGAAAGTGACAGATTGAACATTCACAGTTTTTAAATTATTTATAATAATGTCATAATTATTACAAAGCTAAATAATAATTCGTGTTTTTTTTGTGTGGTTGCCCTTTGATAGTTCCTGGTTTTAAAACTGATTTCATCAAATAAATCTACAATCTCATAAATAATATCTACAAAATTTATCAAGAAAATATCTCCCCTGTCCACATCACATGGACCAGGTCTATGGAATTCTTTTTGTAAATTACTTAACATAACACCATGCAGTTCGGTGCCTAATAAATGCTTTCTAATGATGAACATTTCTATAATGCCTCATAAAGATACCGTAATCTGATTTTTCTCACATTAAAGTAATTGTCATTTGTGAAACTTAGTTGTACTTTGCTTCATTTTAATTAACCTTCAACAGCTATTAAAATAGAATGTAAGTTAAATTTTGGAGGAAAGGAAATCAATGTTTTCCATATTTTGTCTTGATTTATTTTCTATATGGGAGCAGCTGCATTTTTGATGGGTTCATGGTTTGCATGAATTAATATTTAAAAGTGATCTAGGCCAATGCATGGCTCTTGCTGTAAATCTTCATGTTTATTTCTGCCTTATAAAATTCTATCATGGCCTACCTGAAATTTAATATTCACTGGACAAATTAATTAGTCCTCCGAACAACTTTTTTTTTTCGTAAGTAAATTATTTTACAAATGAATTTGAACAAATTTAATTGAATCTTTTGTTTAGCTTGCCTCGAAGAACTTTCTGTAAAAAAGCTCACAAAATTTCTTGGCAAATAAATCTCCCTTAAATAGGTAAGAAAAAAAAGCTAGATTCATATTTGCTTACTTTGAGTTAACAACAACTTTCCATAAGTTAATCTGCTCTTACAAAGATGTGAGCAGAATATTAAAATATTCATTTTTTAATGTTTTAGAATAGGAGCCATAAATGCAGTAAATACTGTTTGTTCAACTACTTCAAGCCTTCATTTCCGACGTTTTCAAATTTATTAGGTTTAAAAAAAAAAAAAAACAGCCTCAGAAGGGAGCTGCTATAGAAAACTACAGTCTGCATTAAAGATAAAGTAGAATTTTCAGCTCCACGAAAAACCATTCCTGCTGAAACTGCTGTAGAAATTGTGAAGCTGCATGAATGGAGAGTTTTGAATCTGTGATTATAGTAGTTTTCTCAGGTTTGTTTATTTCGGTGTTCAATGCACTGTGTTTTATAAATAGTTATTAAAGTTGAGTAGCATTCAGTTCTCTGCAGTGTTACGTGTCATTGGCCTTTTGTGAATGTGCATGTTTTAAACTGCAAATTTTAAACATTTTGTTCTCTAATTGTTATTAAAAATGAAATAAATGTTATCATTACATAAAGAAAATGGTTGAAGTTTTAATTGCTAGTTTTAGAAACTATATTTACATAACCTACTTTGACTATGGTCTGAGAAGGGGTATCCATTTAATCGCTTCTTACCCTATTTTGTTTACAACTCTAGTGATAGTCAAAATTTCCCCTCATTTTAATCCAACTTAGTGAGCATGAAATGGTGTATGTTAACTCTAATTTGGGAAGAGGAGTAGTTTTGATAATTAAGGATCAAAAAAAGTTTAATGAAATGACTATTTTGATTCTTCTGTCAGAAAAGCCTTCTGCAATTGTCCCCATTACATATAAAATCATCTAGCTAATAGGCGGCTAATTCATGCTTCATCCTTATTCTTTCACATAGGATGAATTTCTGAAGTTTTTAAACCTACTAAATTTTAAGTTCATGAGGAAGTTGTCAAGTTTAGCCAATAACATTAGAAGGAGCTTAACGTAAAATAAAATCAAACATTTAAGACAATCAAGGAACAGCCAGAGATTGGTACAGTAGCTTCATGAAAAATAAGTGTCCTGTGGTTAAAAAAAAAAAAAAAAGAAAGGGCTGAAGCTGCAATTTGGTAAACTGCAAGAGAGGGAGTAGTTCCCATAGAGGCACTGGAGAAGCAACATGAGCCTCTGGCTTTATTAGAGTGAGGCCGGATGTGCTTAGCTGTCTGGGGTCCCCTGGCCTCTCCCACAGTCTTTCCAGGGACACAGATTCGATGTGGGTCCCCATACAAAACCACAGTGAAGGAATTTACAGTAAAGTTACCTCTGAATTATATCTGAAGTAATTTGCACATTCAATTCCATTCCCCTTAAAATAAGCACTGTTTATACTGACCCTGTAGTTTTAAGATGCCCTCTAATGAGGAAATAGCAAACTAGAAATAGGTTGCTCATAAATTCGATACGTCATCCCCATTTAAGTTTGTTTTTATATGCTTAGGGCATCTCTAACCTAAAGCTCCTATTTCAGTAACACAGGGCTACCTCATTTTAATGAGGAAAAGCCTTCCTAACCTGGACAGTTTCACAAGAAGGCTAATAAAAATTGTTGGGAAATATGAATTTTTTTTACCGTTCAGTTTTTATTATTTTCAAGTACAAACTATGTAACTAGCAATTCAAATAAAAATTCCCTGTCAGAATAATCTCATTAATAACAATGTTTAATTGCAATTTTAAAATAGCCATGTACACATAAAAATGTGTTGACAGTTTCTTCCCTTAAGAGTTTAACATGCCCATGAATCCTTATTTTTCCTGAAGATATTCTAAATAAACATTTTTAGATTGTGCAGAGGTAAACTGATCCCAGCCCAGTGAATATACCAATTTCCTAAATGTGACTATATATACCTTCAGGAAGCTTTTTGCTTATCGCACTTTAGAAAATTTCCTATGCTTGTTGAACAGTTCAGTGTCTACAAATGTGCCACAGGATGACTTTATGACACTGGGATTGGATAATATCATGTATATAGCTTAAAGACATACTATATGTCAATGAGTGCACGGGGCGTGATATGATTCAGTGCCACTGTATGCCCTATCACAATAAGGCACATGTCGCCCTAATTTTGAGTAGTCTGTGGCCAGTTAACTTGATTGGGGCATTCTGCTGAGGAAAAGGTCGCAAACAAGAGCTCTTTATGAATTCCTTAGCATTATTCTGCTTAATGGTTATAAACCACTCCTCAAAAGGATGGCAAATAAAAATGTAGCCACTAGAGAAACTAACTGGATGGATTTCAGTGTGAACAGTTCTGCCCCCTAGAGGGCATTATTGAGTTGTGCAGAAGCAACTTTGGTATTAGAATGTCTGGGGATGCCAGGGACCGGATGGGACTTGGTTATAACAGAGATCCTGGAGTGCATGGGACAGTCCACACAACAGACTTCAGGTTCATCTCACGTGACTTTGGACATCCCACCATTCAGTTCCATTTTACCTATAAGCCATTTTTTTACACTACCTTAGCATACACTGTATTTTCCAGATATATAACTACTGTGCAAATAAAAGGAAGTTAAGCTTTGCTTTGGAAAATCACATTCAAAGCAGCGGGGCAACTATGGGGTTTGAGTTGCTAGTCTACCAAACCTGCATCAGGCTGCATTTGAATGTCACATCACAGTTGAGACTGTATAAGGGGTTAGCATCTGAGTCCTTTGTTAAATCTGCCCTAGCCATGACACTTTGAAATAAATTACTTTCCTTTTATTTGTTTCCCTTTACTGTTATGGGATTGTGTTGATTTTTTAAATTACATATGTAATGAGTTACCTATGAATTTCATTTTCAGACAATAAATGGATACCACAAAATACTTGCTCTAAAGGAGAGGTCCAGCAGGATTGAGAATCACTGTCTTTCTTAAAGGGAGGGATTGGGTCTAATGCTCCAGAAATCTCCAGTGGATTTTGTGCACAGAGGCATCAAAACCTCAAAGCAGGTGTTCCACTGATAGTTGGACCTGTTAGGAGATATTAACTCCATACTGACTAGCTGTGGGAACTTGGGTAAGTTACTTCACTTCTCTGTGCCTCAGTTTCCAAATCTGTAAGATAGAAATTATAATTCCTCCCTGTTAGGTTGTTTGAAGGATAAAATAAGTTAATATATATAAATACTTAGAACAACAGTTGGCTCATAATAAGAGCTCAAAATTTGTGAGTTTAAAAACATAAAAGAAGCAGCAGTATATAGCAAACATGAGTAAAAGCAGTCTAATGATGTAGTAGTGTCCTCTAGAGCATATTCACAAATGTTTATCCTTCTATAAACATTCCCTCCCTTCCCCCTTCCCTCCCTCCCTTGCTTCATTCCTCTCATAAGATATTTTAAATAATTTGGGCCACTTTTAGGTACAGGAGAGAGCTGGAGACCAGAAGTCAAAAGCCCCTCTGCCATGACCCATTACTGTGCAAAGGTACAGTATCTTGAAGTTGTTTCCTCAACTGGAAAACAAAGGGGCAGGGCCAAAGGGCTCAATTAGGTCAGAATTCTCTAACCAGCGGTATTTGAAAAGAACTATTAAGAGTGACTATGATAGTATAATCTGGGCTCCCAAACAGAACACCCAGGTACCAGGAGGTAACTAAATGGAGGTGGGCCAGCTGGGAGAGGCAGGCAAGAGGGTGGCAAATAGCAGGTGTCCTGTCCAAAGAGGGCTAGCCTGACCCTGCTGCAGGGCACGCTCCGTGTTGTCACTCTTCAGACTGTGTCGAGAAACCAGAAATCCAGAGTCTTAGGAGAAATGTCCTGGTTTTTAAATCTGGGCAGGCCAAAAGTCACATCTCACAGCAGTATCCTGTCTACAGATTGAGACCTCTATAAAAATTCACTTCCTTGGCTGCTTCCGCAAGCCCTGATGCAGAAAACAGCTTTTTAATGTAATTCTGAATCATGATAGAATATATGTACGTGTTAAATAAAAGCATTTCCTTTTATTGAATACCAAGGAGTATCATTAGGGAGATAATATGAAGTGCTTTGATTTAAAATTTCAAATAGATTTCATGAAAACATAAAGTATTTTATTTATTCTAACCCAGCAGGATATATGCCCAAATATGTAGTCATCAGACATGAATTCAGTGACACTTGAGATATGTAATATTAGATGGTTAGAGCCCATAGCTGGACTTTGAACACCACAGTTATTAACATAAAAATTACAGTGTGACTACTAAATAATTAGTACCGTCAATGTGGTAAATACATTAAATTATAAATCTTTACATTTGTACATAACTCATTTTACAAATAAATGTTTTAAGACCCAGCTGTCCAACTTTCATTTAAACACTAAATGCTGCTGAACAAAAAGTCTGAAATAAATACTCCCTCAGGTGGGTGATGGAGATGCTTTAACAGAGGCTCTGCATTACAGTGAATAGCTGAGTAAATATTTAAAACTTTAAACTTCTCGTGTGGTTATTCAGCCCTTGTTTTCTGGACAGACTCATATCTTAAGCAAAATTTCGTTGTTAATGTTAAAAGTAACTGTTCTCATCATGCTAATATTATTCATGGTTAGGTGACTGTTCTCTGTCCCCTCACTTTACTTAGTAGTTAATTTTTTTAAGTGAACATTTGATTATTACAATTGGGTATTTTTCCTTACTTATGTATACATTTATTGATTCACAACTCAAACAACTTATATTGAAAAAGGAACTTTTCTAAGCCCCTTTCTAAACAGTACAGCTGAGTAGTCCAATAAAACATTTTCAGCCCATTTGCTACTTTAAAGTTGAACTGTTGCATACTTTCGGTAAAAGTAGCATAAATAGAAATATAATGACCACCATATTTTCAAAGCCTGAAAGCAGTTACCTAATACAGCTATGAGGTGATTGGAAGCGGGAACCTTAAGACTAGAAGGTGCACTTTCCTCCATGACATTGCTCTGTTCCAAGGGAAATTTCCTCAGAAACGCTCGTGGCAATGGCAGCAGCACTCCACCTGTCCACCATTTTACTATGGGGTAGATTCAAGGCCACGGCCTGTCAACTGGAACTGAAGTCTGGGCAGCTCTTCCCGGGCAGTGGGGGCTCCTGCTGGAGGGGGTAAGCAAAGTATTGGGGTGACACTAGAAAACCGGATGGCTGGGTCAGGTGAATTGGGTGGCCCGTGGTATAAGGTGGGGGCGGTGAGGGCACCAGGCAGCCCGGTTCAGCCCTGGCAAAGGAGAACCGGCGGATGGAGCCCCCTGTGGAACTGGAGCTTGTGGCCGTACTGGACTGCCTTGAAGGTGCCCTGAGGCTTGTGGAGGTCAAGATCATGGGCAGGGTCTCTGTCTGATAGCTGCGGAGTGAGAAGCGGATTGGCTGCTGCGAGGGCTCCTTGGGTCTCAAGCAGGTACAGCAATAAATCGCCACCAAAGAGCCCAGGATGATGAATGCGATGAAGATGGAGCCGACGATCAGGAAGGGGACATAGACAGGTTCTAAAAGGCAAAAACAGACATACACAGATACTCGACAAGGCTCTCCCAGACTGCGGGCTCTGCTGGGGTAACTCAGGGGTGGGAGTGGGAGGCTCAGTGTTACTGCTGTTGTCAGCTCAGTTTTCAGAGCTTGTTACTGGTAACCTCTGAAGTGCAAACTGTGATGACGGAATATGCTGGCTACTCCTAGTGGGGAGGAAGCAAACTGATCCTGTAGCCTCTGTTAGCAATTAGCATTCATATTGCACATCTGGAAATCAGAAAAGAACAGAATCTATCCTCCTGTTTATGCACTGTAGGGAAAGTGTGAGTTTGGTGGGTTATTAGAGCTCTGGCTTTAAATCCAGGTTTTAGTAGTTTTATCACAGTCAGGAATTTAGAGCTCTGACCCTTCTCTTCAGCTGAAAATCCACCTTCCATCCAAGAATCTCCAATCTAAGCAAAGAGGACCAGAGCTGTTAAATGAGACCCCCAGGAGAGAGGAACGCTGGAAAGAACAGTATAAAGAAATCCATAATGGACCCTAATTTACTGTCTCCTACCATGTCACAAATTGTCAACTCCTGTCACCTCTTTCCAGAAATGACTTGGAATGCCTACTCCAGCTGCCACACCGTGGTCTCTCAATAGCCACCCAAACTCTGGGAAGGGGAGGCTGCACCTCAGGTAGAGCAGGATTCAGTTCTTGGTGTTGGCAGCCCACACTGTCTATGAGTGCATCCTTCACACTGAGCAAACCCCAGCTGCCTCCTCTGGCTACACGGAAGATATCAAATTCCCCACCCCAAAGGCATCCCCTGGACAGTTCTCCAGGTATCTCCCCTGACTGAGAGAGCCACACTGGATTCAGCCTCCAAATTAGAGGTAGAAGAAAGACAATCTGCATTGACTAGGCTCCTACTGTATGCCTGGATCTTTCTTATTCATTGTCAGAGTCAAGTCTTGTGAAGGGCCTGTAGGTTGGGCCTGATAAGCTTGATTGTCCAGATGTGGAAACAAACCAGAGAACTTTTTACTTTCCCAAAGTCATTGAGTGACAGGGATCTAATCAACCCCCAGGATCTGTCCTCTCCTAGGTGTAAACTTTTTGCTATACCACGCACTTTCCCATGTTTAGTAGCACTGATGTAGTAGCAAGGGTAAATGAATAACTACCACTTACTGATTCATACACTCATTTGATCCACAACCAAACTCCTTGGAGAGGCCAGAACAGTTAAGTAACTTGTGCAAGGTTACACAGCTAGCAAGTGATAGAGCGAAGGTTCTTCCAGGTTTGCCTGGCCCCAGCCTTAGAAAGTGCAGCGATGGCTTCTACACCCTGCTGTCCACTCACAGGGAAAGAGGCTGCTCAGAGGCTCTGGCTACAGCTGGGGCCATTATATTTCCTCTGCTGGCAGGAACCGGTAGCCCAGGGTGGTTGGGGTGAAGCCCTGGGGAA
>PVKH010017571.1:0-15374 GCA_004027955.1 Chaetophractus vellerosus | reverse complement strand
CCTGCAGAAAACCAATGCAGATAATAATGGAGATTTTAAAAAAGAAAATATGCCTACTTATTCTTGGGGCAAAACCAAAAGCCAGAGACACTGTTCTAAATTCTGAGTTGCTCCACCTACGCTCATTGATTTAACCTCATGTTCACTTTTTTTTTTAGATTTTTTTTTTAAGATTTATTTTTATTTATTATACTTACCCCCTTTTTGCTTGTTCTTGCTGTGTTCATTTTTCTCTGTGTTCCTCTGTGTCTGCTTGTCTCCCCCTGCTGGGGCGACCTGCCGAGTCAGCTCACTGGCACCACGGCCGGCCTGCTCGTGGGGGCTCGGCCTTGCTCACAGGGGCTTGCCTTCACCCGCGGGGGCTTGCCTTTTTGCCCATCCGAGGGGGCTTGCCTTTGCCCACCATAGCATGCCCCACCCACGGCAGCGTGCCCCGCCCACGTTGGCTTGCCTTCTCGAGGCAGTCCGCCCGCCTGAGGAGGCCCGGGGACCGAACCCAGGGCCTCCCATGTGGTAAACGGGCACCCTACCAACTGGGCTAACCAGCCGGCCCCCTCATGTTCACTCTTGCCCAGTAGGTGGAACACTCCACAAGTCTAAAACATCCTGCATCTCTTTACACCATGCATTTCTAACAACTATCATACCATCTTTGCATGGTGTTCTGCTAATTCCTCACACTTAAAATGTTAAAACCCTCAATTCACTGTCTTCCCCCAAAGTGTCCTAAAAACTCTGAGTATTTTTCACAATATATTCAGAGAATTTTCTAACATGCAGCTCATATAGTTATGGATCACCTCTAAAAGTTCCAATAATATCCCATTTCTTATATAAAGAATTCCAAATTTCTCAAGATGGCATTCAAGGCTTATACTGTACTTGAAATCAAGGACCATGCTTTAGCCAACAGTAAATTTCTGATAAAGAAGAAATAATAACTTGCAGAGATGTTCTTCTCATTGAATGTTCATTAGATGCTTACTCAAAAACATTGATGTAGTTGTATAACTTCGGCACATTTCTTAACATACCTCAGCCATTGTTCATATAACATTCTTAGCAATATCCCTAGATCATAGAAGATGTCAGCTTATTTCCTCATATGCCTGTAGGACAACTTTTCAATGTTTAATTTTAACACAGTCCTTTTGAGTTCTCTCTGCCAGTGATATTCTGACTATTAGATGTCTATGGACCAACTACAAAAGGGCTTTTTGGTCTATTACCCATCTTTGCCTCTGTCCAATGGGGTAGTAATATCACTCCCCTTTGTTCTTCTTTAAGTGGGTTTGCTTAGAGTACAGGCTAGCACTGTAATCTACCATCCATGTTCCTTCTTGGTATGCCCTGGAATTAAGGACATCACACATTCTATTAAAGTAAGGCAAAGCTCCTTTACCTCTGCAAGGGAAATTTCCAGATTAGAGATGGTCTGGAAGCCAGAGGCATTTAATTGGTCTAGGTAGCACTGATTCTAATACTCTCTACTATTTTCACATCCCTCTTGGGAATCTCTCTCTTTGATTACTATTGCTGTCATCTTGACTACCAAGCTCTGGCCTATTCATGAACCCAAATCACTTCCCTTGCTATCCCTTAGCAAAGTTAAAACACCACTGTGATGGTTGAGTTCATGTGTCAACTTGGCTAGGTTATGGTGAACAGCCATTTGGTCAAGGAAACACTAGTTAGAATGATATTGAGAGTGTATTTCATGGATTTAAATAATTAGTCAATTGATTGCATCTATGGCTGATTACATCTACAATGAACAAAGGAGACTGTCTTCAATAATGAGAGATTTCTTATCCAATCAGTTAAAGGCCTTAAAGGAAGAAATGATGATTTCAGCAGTGAGAAAAGAGAATTTCTATCTCTATTTCAGCCAGGCAGCTTCTCCTGGGGAATTCACTGAAACCTTCAGGAATTCAGAATTGTCAATCCCAACAGTCGTTGTGAGCCAATTCCTATAATAAATCTCATAATATTTACAAACATATAATTCTTGTCAGTTCTGTTTCCCTGGAGAACCCTGACTAATACAAATTTTGATACTAAGAGTGTTGCTTGAGGAACATAAATCTTAAGGGTGAGATTTCTGAGTTGATTCGAGGGTTTTTGAAATTGGTTCTGTAATCTGATTAGAAAAAAGCCACTAATGACTCTATTTCTAATGATCTAGATGGCTCTGATAGTCCATGGTGTGAATTGTCAATAGAGAAAAGCAAAATATTCATTGGATAGTTTTACTCAAATGCTTATAAGAAGCAAGATTCTGAGTGACGGTGTATTTGGTACCTTAACAGAGTTTTGTGGAGTTACAAAGTATAATGATTTTAGCTGGATTTCCTAACAACGCCAGATAAAATTGTTAAAGAAAGAAAGGGATGATCTCAAGTCTTCAAGTTCCTAGCTCAGGTGCCACATGAAGAACATGAAATTTACTCTGTGTACCCTGAAAGAAACTCCTATTTCTTGTATCTGCAGACTTGAGATTTCTGAAACCAGACCTACAGTCTCATAGTGCAATTGGCTGAATTACAACATAAATTGAATGCTCATGCTTTTAGGGTGTCTGTTCTTAGAGTCAGGGTATTGATTGGAAATGAATTGGATGTTGAAAATTGAAATGTGGGTATGTGGGCTGATGATGATGGTGGGGACTTGTCCTAGAATCTCTTGAGTCTTCCTTGCCAGGTTAACCTGTAATGGTCTGCCCTGAGGAATCAGCCACCTGACCTCAATCCTGCCCTGAGGAATCAGCCATGCCATCCCACCTCCACCTATAGAGTTTAACCCTGCTGTGACTCATAAACCTGTAACTGCCTCCCCTGAGGAAACAGTCCCACACCTCCATCTAAAGAGACTGTTTCATCAGATGAAACCATAATGAATGCCCTGAGGTAGTTGGCTTGCAAGTCACTGCTATTTCCCTTCATGCCCCACCCCCACCACCCTTTTTTTCCTCCAGAGCTTTAACTAGACTGAAGTCCCAACAGGCCCTGAAATGTGAGATATAAAGTGTGACCCATTTAGGTTGTATATGTTACTAGATTAAAATAAAAAACAAAACCAACCACATAGCACTGTACAATACAAAGAGATAACTGTAATGTAAACCATGGACTATAGTTAATATATAAACATTTTCTTTCATCAGTTTTAACAAATGTACCACACTAATGCAAGGAGTTATTAATAGCGTGGTACATGGGAACTCTGTATTTTATGCATGATTTTCTGTAAACCTATAACTTCTGTAGCAAAAAAAATGAAATAAAAATGTGAGACCTCTAAGGAAGTGTACTACACTCCAAAAGAACTGTATGATTTTTCCAATTTATATAGATAAAAATCAGAGGAATTTGTATGGTAATGGATATTAAGGGTGTAGGATAATGGAGGCAAGAATATAAAGTTGGATCAGGCTAAATTTATTCATATGGGCCCACTAAGAAGCAATTCTGGATCCAATATTGTATCATGGGGTTGCAAAGGGCTCTAATTGCTTGTTTGGGTGGTTGGCTGAAGCATGGACCACAAGGTGGCTATGTTTCCTGAAGTTAAAATGCAAGAATTACCCTTATATAATGTAGATGAGGGGATCCAAAGACTTAGAAAGATTGGAATGTTAGAGTGGATTTATCATGTAAGACCTGCTCACCCATCCCAGGAGTGTCTAGAGGACACACCCTCACCATATCTATGAGGAATAAATTTATGAGAGCAGCTCCATTATTTCTGAAGAAATCTGTGGTTGCTCTTCTTTATAGGTCAGATATTGTTATGAGAACCACTGCCACTGAAATTGGATCCTTAAACAAAATGGAGATGATCAGATACTGGGTTGGCAGAAGTCAATATCATCACTAAATCACCAAAGACAATGTGGGTATGGCCCCTTTAATGGAAGAAAGTATCAGTAATCAGAATAAGAATAGGCATCAGAGTCAGTAATCAGAATAGTAATCAGAACGCAGTAATCAGGATAGTCTGACTTGCAGAGACCTATGGTGTTGGCTAGTTGATCATGGGTTACCTAGAAATAGTGCAGCTGGACAGTCTACTAAATTATCACTTGATCAGTATAAGGAGAAGAGTTCTAGGACAAATGAACAAAAGTCTAACTTGAATCACAAAAGCAGAGAGTTATGACTCCTCATTCAATTCCCAGACTTGAGACAGTTGACAGACCAAGGCACCCTTGAATGAAGGGAAGGCCATGTTCCCTTGGGGAAGATCCATGCTACACTGCCAAAAATTTATATTGTTAATCTTCCTCCCAGCCTTTGCCAAAGGGACCTAGGGTCTTTTACCAGGTTGACTATGCATTGGGGGAAAAGAAAGAATCAGGTGTTTTGGGGATTATTAGACACTGACTCTGAACTGACATTAATTGCAAGAGACCCAAAATGTCACTGTAGTACACCAGTCAGAGAAGGGTTTATGGAGGTGAAGTGATTAATGGAGTTTTAGGTCAAGCCCATCTCATAGATGTTAATGGGTCTCCAAACCCATTCTTTGTTTATTTTTCCCATTCTGGAATTCATAATTTGAATAGAAATACTCATCAACTGTCATAATTCCCATATTGGTTCCCTGACTTGTGGAGTGAGGGCATTTATGGTAGGAAAGGCCAAGTGGAAGAACTAGAACAGCTTCTACCTAGCAAAATAGTAGATCAAAAGCAATACTACATTCCTAAAGTGATTGCAGAGGTTAATGCCACCATCAAGGATATGAAGGATGCAGGAGTGGTGATTCCCACCACATTTCCATTCAACTTTCCTACTTGGCCTATGCAGAAAACAGATGGATCTTGGAGGATGACAGTGGAATATCATCAACTTAACCAGGTGGTGATTCCAACTGCACCTGCTGTTCCATTGCTTGAGCAATCAACATATCCCCTGGTAACTGGCATGCAGCTATTGATCTGGCAAATGATTTTTTCTCAATTGCTTTTAGTAAAGACCACCATAAACAGTTTGCTTTTACCTAGCCAGGTCAGCGATATACCTTCACTGTCCTACCTCAGGGGTATAGCAACTCTTAAGTCCTATGTCATAATCAAATCCTCAGGGACCTTGATCATTTTTCCCTTCCACAAAACATCACACTGGTCCATTACATTGATGATATTGTGGTGATTGGACCTATGGAGCAAATAGTAGCACCTACTCTAGACTTATTGGTAAGGCATTTGCATGTCAGAGGTGGGAGATAAATCCAATGAAAATTCAGGGACCTTCCATTACAATGAAATTTCTACACATCCAGTGGTGTGAGATATGTCAAGATATCTCATCTAAGGTGAAAGATAAGCTGTTGTATCTGGTCCCTACTAAAATCAAAGAGGAGGTATGTTTGGTTTCCTGGCCTCTAAAACAACTACCATACAATGGGATGGGAATTCATTGGTTTATGGTTTTCATAAACCAATATGGAAAAGTCCAAAATCAAGGCATTATCAAGGTGATGCTTTCTCTCAGAAGACTGCAGCATTCTGGGTCTGGCTGCTGGTGATCCTTGGTCCTTGGTTTTTCTGCCACATGGCAATGCACATGGTGCCCTCTCCTGGCTTCTTTTTTTTTCTTCCAGCTTCTGTTGACTTGCAGCTTTTGGTTCCTCTCTGGCTCTCTCTCTCTCTCTGTGGCCTTCTCTATAAGACCTTCAGTAATAGGATTAAGACACATCATGATTTATTTGGGCCACACCCTAACTGAAGCAAACTTATCAAAAGGTCTTATTTACAATGGGTTCACACCCACACAATGGATTAAGTTTAAGAACATATTTTTCTGGGGTACATAGCTCTACTCCACCACTATCCAATGTCTGCACCCCAAAAGACACATTCTCCCCACATGCAAAATGCATTCATACCATCACAACATCCCCAAAGCCTTAAGTCTTTTCTGTTATAATGCTAAGCACAAAGTTTCCTCAAAATAGATTATGGGTGTGGTCTGTCAAGGGGAACACTTCTCCTCAGTCTATGGAGCTGTGAAACCTAGAAAACAAGTTATCATCTTCCAATGACAACTGAGGTACAGGCATAGGATAAACATTCCCATTCCAGAAGGGATAAATTGGAAAGTAAACAGTGGTCATGCCTCTCAAACAATTCCAAAACCCAGCAAGGTGAACATCATTAGATTTCAAGGTTAAGAATCATTTATTAATTGAGGTTTTGGCCCCAGGCCTAATGGAGCAGCAGCCCCACCCATTCCACATGCTGGTAAAGGGACCAAGCTCTCTCCAAACATTGAGATGGCAGGCAATCTCTCCACAAATACCAGGGCACAGGCTCTACCCTCTCTGAGCATTGGGGTGGCTGTACCCTCCCTAAACAATGAGGCACAAGGCCCACCCTTTCCAACTTCTGAGGCAGATGGCCTTCCCTTTCCAAACACAGGGGCAAACCTGCCCTTTCCACACACATGGGTGGGTCTGCTCTCTTGGCCTGAGAAAATCTCTTCTTTCAGGACCTCAACTTATATCATTCTACCCTTGAAGTCATTTTTCCTTCAATTTGTCCTTTCTCTTTCTCTTTCCCTTTCAGTCCAGGCTGGCAGTGGGTCTGCTTATATAAATTTTGCAAAAACCATGTTGGCTTTTTATGCTGTTCACAGCGATCCAAAACATTAGACAATGGAACTATCTACAGATGCTTCCTGCATAACTACATTTCCAATTTTGGCTTCCAATGAAATGACTGACTGGACCTATGCTCATTTAAACCCTCACTATTCTCCAGGGACTTGCTTTCCAGAAGCTCAAGGAGGTTCCTGATAGAGCTGTAGTCTCAGAGCACACTATCTGTATAGTCTCAGAATTTTCCAAACAATCAATATCTGTTTTTTTGTGTGTGCTTAAGAATTCATTTCTCAGCTTATCTGTTTCCTCTTTTCATGATAAGCTGCAAAGAGAGACCAGGATGTACCTTCCAGACTTAGCTTGCAAATCTCCTCAGCTAAATATTCAAGTTCATCTCTTCCATGTTCTTCCTTGCATCTGATATCAGAACTCAGTTTTACCAAGTTTTCTATCACTTTATAACAAGGATTTCCTTTCCTCCAGTTTCCAATAACACATTCATCATTTCCATCTAAGGCCTCATCAGAAATACCTTGAGGGTCCAAATTTCTACCAACAGTCCCTTCAAAGCAATATAGGATTTTTCTCTTGAGCACCTCACTATTCTTCCAGCCTCTACCCATTACCCAATTCCAAAGCCATTTCTACATTTTAGGTATTTGAAATAGCAGCACCCAACTCCTGTACCAGTTTCCTGTCTTCTAAAGCAAATACCTTACAAAGGCTTAGCTTAAACAATCGGGATTTATTGGTTTATGGTTTTGAACCTAGCAGAAGTCTAAAATCAAGGCATCATCAAAGCAACACTTTCTCCTAGTAGATTTTGGCATTCTGGGGTTGGTTGCTAGTGATCCTTAGTCCTTTACTTTTCTGTCACATGGCAAAGCACATGGTGACCTCCTCTGGATTCTCCTTTCTCTTCCAAGTTCTGTTAATTTCTAGTTTCTACTTGTTCCCCATGCCGTTCTCTCTCTCTCTCTCTCTCTCTCTCTCTCTCTCTCTCTCTCTCTCTCTCTCTCTCTCTCCCCCTCTCTCCCTCTCTCTCCCAATCTCCCCAATCTCTCTCCCTCTCTCCCTTTCTCCTTCTTTCCCTCTTTCTCTCTCTGGCCAACCTTATAAGGCTTATAAGGCAGTCATTAATAAGATTAAGACCCACTGTGATTCATTTGGGCTACACCTTAACTGAAGTAATCTCATCAAAAGGTCCTGTTTACAATGTGTTCACACATATAGGACAGGTTTCAGTTTAAGAACATGTTGTTCTGGGGCAATAGCTCCAAGCTACCACAAGGTAGAGTGCCTAGTTGGCTTCTCTGGGTTTTGGAGTCAGTATATTTTTCATTTTGGTGTGCTACTCTGGCCCATTTACCAAGTGACCCAAAGAGCTACTCGTGTTCAGTGGAACTAGAGCAAGAGGAGGCTCTGCAACAGGTCCAGGCTGCCAGGCAAGCTGCTCTGATATTATCCAGCAGGTCAATGGTGCTGGAAGTTTCAGTGGCAAATAGACGTGCTGTTTGGAGCTTTTGGCAGGCCACTATAGGGGAATCACAGCACAGACCACTGGGGCTTTGGAGCAAGGCCCTGCCACCCTTTGCAGATAACTGCTCTCCTGAGAAACATCTTTTTGCCCACTACTGGGCCTTTGGTAGAGACCCAATACTTATCCATAGGCCACCAAATTACTATGAAACCTGAGTTGGTCATCATGAATTGGGTATTGTCTAACAAAGCCATAAAATTGGGTATGTTCAACAGCACTTCAACATCAAATGGAAGAGATATATATGAGTTCAGTCTCAAGCAGGCCTGAAGGCACAAGTAAGTTACTTAAGGAAGTATCCCAAATGCCCATGTACCCCATTCCTGCCACAGTTATGGTCTCTTAGGAAATGCTCTACAATCAGTTGACTGAGGAAGAGAAACTTGAGCCTTGTTTACAGATAGTTCTAAATGATATGCAAGTACCACCCAAAAGTGGACAACCACAGCACTACAGACCCTTTCTAGAATATGCTTGAAAGATAGTGGTGAAAGGAAATCCTCCCAGTGGGCAGAACTTAGAGCAGAGCACATGGTTGTTCATTTTGCTTGGAAGGAGAAATGGCCAGAGATACATAAATGAACTTGGAAGACATTATGTTGAGTGGAGCAAGCCAGGCACAAAAGGACAAATACTGTATGATTGCACTATTAAGAACTACATATATTATATAAACTCATAGAGTTAATAATTAGAATATAGGTCACCAGAAAATACTGATTCATGGGCTGTCAATGATAGTTTGGCTCGATGGTCAGGGTCTTGACAGGAACATGATTGGAAAATTGATGACAAAGTGGTCTGGGGAAGAGGTATGTGGATAGATCTTTCTGAATGGGTGAAAAACATGAAGATATTTGTATCCCATGTGAACACTCAACAGAGGGTGGCTTCAACAGAGAAGGGTTTAATAATCAAGAGAATAGGATGATCTGTTCTGTGGATAACAGTTGGCCTCTTTCCCCTGCTCAGCAACATGGACTTTCACTCACCAAGGCCAACCTGGCTAGAGACACTGCTGAGTGCCTAATGTGTCAGCAACAGAGATATTTGGTCCCCAATATAGCACCATACCCTGAGGTGATCAGCCTGCTACCTGGTGTCAGGTTGATTACATTGGACCACTTCCATCATGGAAAGGGCAGCATTTTGTTCTTACAGGAATAGATTCATAGTCTGGATACCAATTTAAGCAATGCTTCTGCTCAAACTACGATCCATCGACTTACAGAATGCCTTATCCACTGTTATTATATTCTGCACAGCATCACTTTTCATTGAGGAATCCTCTTTATAGCAAATGAAATGTGGGAATGGATACCTGCTCATGGAATTCAGTGGTCTTTCCATGTTCCTCTTTATCCTGAAGCTGCCATATTGATAGAACAGTGGATGGCCTTTGAATACTTGATTACAGTGCCAGCTGGGTAGAAATACCTTGCATGGGATAATATTCTCCAGGAGGCTGAATATGCTCTAAATCAGCATCCACTTTATGGTACTGTTCTACTACAGCCAAATTCATGGACTCAACAGTTAGTGATAGTAGTAGCACTGCTCCCTATTACCTCTAGTAATCTACTAGAAAGAAAAAATTGCTTCCTGTCCCCATGAACTTAAGCTCTGCTCATCTATAGGTATCTGTTCGAAAGGGAGGAGTGCTTCCACCAGAAGATACAACAATGATTCTATTGAACTGGAAGACTGCCACCCAGACACTTTGGGCTTCTCATGCCTCTGAATCAACACACAAAGAAGGCTACCACACAATGGAGGTAAAGAAGAGTTTGCCTGGATTTACAGGAAATCCCTTAGGGCAGGGGTTCTTAACATTTTTTGTTCCATGGTCCCCTTTGCCAGTCAGGTTAAAACCATGAGTCGTTTCTCAGAATGAGTGGCAGATAGTTTTATGACACTCAACATCTTCATGCCTTTAAATTAAATTTTAGGCTTATTCAAAATTATGTTTTACAACTTTCTCATAATTTCAATACCTGATAACCTAACACGGTACAATATCTGTTCAAACTGTCATTTACAGCAAATATTTAGAAATTCGAGTTTTCCCACGGCGTCATAAAACCATCTCGGCCATCCTTACCAACCTTTTCGCAAGCAGTTATCCACTGCACTCAGAACATGCTACATCAAAATAAAAATCATACTGAGTCCACAGTATACTGTGTGTTATTTAATAAATACATCACACCCACACCAACATGTCCCCACAAGAATAATGTTTTTTTGAATTTTCAATTCAAGCTCACGGAGCCCCTGAAATCTTTCCATGGTCCCCTGGTTAAGAACCCCTGCCTTAGGGCATATTTAAGTACTACCATGCCCTGTAATTAAAGTCAAAAGAAAACCGAAACAACCCAATCCAGGCAGAACTACCAATTGCCAAGACCCTTCAGGAATGAAGGTTTGGGTCACACCACCAGGCACAGAACAAAGACCAGCTGAAGTGTTTGCTGAGGATAAAGGGAATATAGAATGGTTGGTGGAAGAAGGTAGTTATAAATATGAGCTAAATCCAGGTGACCAGTTGCAGGAAAGAGGACTATATTAGTTATGTATATTTCTTCTTGTTTTGTTATGAATATGTTTGTGTATGCATATATACAAAATGCAAATATCTTCATTTTCTTCTCTATCTTATTCCCTTATCATGTAAAATAAGTTGTATTCTCTTTATGTCATAGTATTTAAGTTTTAGGGTATCAAGTTTAAGAGTGAATATAACCCAAGAACTTGAATCCTCTTCTGGGGAAAGGGTTAGGGTGTTTCCAGCTGTATGTAGGATAGCTGAAATAAGTTAGGTGAAAGTATAACCGTTATTGCTTTTATTTAGAGCTCAAATATGGTTTAAGGTATTTGGGTGCCAACTTGACAAAGAGTTGACTGTGATGGTTGAGCTTATGTGTCAACTTGGCTAGGTTATGATGTCTAGTGTGGTCAAGCAAGCATTGAACTAGTTATTACTGTGAGGGTATTTTGTGGATTTAAGTCATTAGTCAACTGTTTGCATCTATGACTAATTACATCTACAATGAACAAAGGAGACTGTCTTCAACAAGGAGAGATTTCTTATCCAATCAGTTGAAGGCCTTAAAGGGAGAAATGATGCTTTCAACAGTGAGAAAGAAAAATTTCTATTTCTACTTCAGCCAGTCAGTTTCTCATGGGGAATTCACTGAAGCCTTCATCACAGTTCCCTGCAGCCTGAACTATGGAATTCGGACTTGCCAAACCCTGTGGCCTTGTGAGTCAATTCCTATAATAAATTTCATAATATTTACATATATATATATATTATGTTTCTGTTTCTCTAGAGAACCTTGATTAACAAAACTATGAAAACACAAATAAGACTTCACATAATATGGAAGAACAAAAATACAAGGAAAGCACAAGCATATACTCGGTCGTGCTTATAGAGTATATATTTGTGTATAGCCACTGCTCACCCTCGCCAGATACAGAAGTTAAGGGGAAGATAGCCTCATCACAAAATATTATCTTTTTTCTTTCTTTTTTTTTTTTTTTTTGGTCCTTCCCAGTAGTCTTGTTCAGATTGATGCCTGTTCTATTCTGGAACTTTTTCAGTCAGAATGTGGTAGTGAATATCAAAAGCAGTCATGTCAGTATCTTCCCTAAGTGCCTGGGAGAGTATGGAATGCCTGCTGGGTAACAGGACAAAGCTGCCAAAATCTTGGAAGGCTTGGCACCTTGATAAAGGGAAAAAAATGAACATTTGTTTATGATAATATTCCTAAAATATACATATGTCTCCTCAGTTCAGGGCTGGGATCATTAGGTTTCTCCTCCCCTCTCTACTCCCACACAGCCATCTTTGGTCTACTTAACTTATATGTCCATGATAGTTGAGCTATTACATCATTAGAATGCTTGTTGAGACTTCTTGAATTCTTTCAGAAAGGACAGAAAGGGAGCTCTTGTTTTCTGCTGAGCCAAGGCTCCAGGCTACCTGCATGGGAGAAGGCCCACACACAGGGTAGGGCAAAGACATGCAGATACCAAGGGCAGGAGTCCAGACACTTCTGATGGCTCCACGGCCCTGCACTGTCGCAGACACCAAGGAAGACCCAACCCAGAAGCACTGGCTGGAACAACACTTTACTCACATAAAGAAGACCCAAAGCAAGGTCAGCAGGGACCCTCCTGACAGTCCATGCGGTGATGATTTGCACACACCTTTCTTGTGTGCGACAATATAAGAGAGACCATGTACCTTCCCCGAGGGGAAGAGAGATCCCCCTGAGGTTGACCAGGTGTCATATGATGTATAGGCTTAAGCAAGACAAGTTCACTGTGCACTAGAACAGGGGAGGTTCACCCTGTAGGGAAGAAGAACCTTGGCTGAGCATGAGCTCACTTCCCAGCCTCCAAAGAAGGGAATGGTCTGGCCTTGGGCTTGGATTAGGGAAAGTGTGGGGAGGGGCAGCAAGTCACATTTGTCGTCTAACGTGCCCATCTGAAGACAGCCATTCTGTCAGTGAAATAACTCCCTACCATAGTACTACTTTCCATCCAGAGACCAAAACTGATTTAACCTGTGCAACCTCATTGAGCCTTGATCACCCTTGATGGGGTGACCTGTACACCTGGAGAGATACCTCATAAAGGGTCACCACAGATCTTAGACCCCAACTCAAGTTTGATCAAAGGGATTATTGTTTCAAACATTTCTCTTAACTTCGGACAGTTATTACCCAATAGTAAAACAATCCTAAGTCAATACCTTTTTGAGTGCTCACCATGCCAAAGAATCTACTAGCTTTTCACCTTCTATTTCATTCACACCAATAGAACCAAGCGTTCTTTGTTTGGCATTATAGTTCTCTGTATATTGCTGCAAGCAAAATTTTGCCTTATAGAACCACAATTCATGTTAAGTAAATAGAACATCCAATTAAGAATCACTTGCTTCCCAAGGCAGGCATGTAAGTGAAACATACAAGTATTAGGTCTGACATGTTTGTCTAAGTTTCTGGTCATTTAAGAAATGAAAACATGCCAGCATTAAAATTACACTCAGGAGAAATAGTTTTGAGAATTGGTAAATGTCAAAAAACACAGTCAGGATCCATTTTCAATAATATGTTCATCCACTGGAGCTCCAGTCTGCCTTCTACAAACAACTAAACTGCATTGGACAGGAAAGCCAACATGCAGAGCCAATAGCTTGTGTGCACACACAGTTCTGGACAATTTATTATTCTGTACAGTAAATGGCTGGCCCATAATTCACGAACTGAGAGTTAATGAGAATATCTGTCCCTAATACCCGTAAGAAAGATAAGGCATGGTATAATGTGGTTTATCCAGTACTTCTGAACCTTTCAAGGGCAGGACTGAAAGCCTCTGACAGCAAAATACAATAAGAAATATTGCACTGACCTACAGACTTCCTGCTCTCCCATCAAACCAATCCATGTGTAGAGGCATTAAGGAACAATTCATTCTGAATAACTGTCCCCAAATAACCTGATCCTCTTTAATTGCTGGCATAATTAACCTTAATGATGTAATTGTATTGCTCCAAAAAATAAAGGGGCAGAGTAGAGATAGTAATTTATGGCTTCCTCATAACTTAGCCAGCAAAACTATATATATATATATGTGTGTGTATATGTATTTATATATACACACACATATATACACACATATGTGTGTATATATATATATACACATATTTTTACACACACATAGATAAATAGAGAGTTAGGAGGAAGAAGCAAATTAAACAGGGGAAGTCCCCCCAAAGACTAATTGTTTGTTTATCAGTTTATCTGCTTTTATTACCAACCTTGAGAAAGTAGATATATGCTGGGGGCTTCATCCAAGGAGTAATAAATATTAATAATTACCAATTGACTAGAGGTTTTTAATGTTCCTCCTAAAACAATGTGTCAGCAATACTCTGTTCCTAGTAAGCACAGAATGGATGTCTGCATTAACGGCTTTTCCTTTGTTTGGGGTTTTAAAGCCAGGGATGTTCTCAATGGTCTCTCCTAATGGCTCTCTAACTCTCTCTGCTATTTCCTTGAAGGCAGCTGAAATGTCTTGTAAAGAAGATAAGTGTTACCACCCTATGCTGGAATGAACCTACCGAATCCAAAACCTCAAATACAAGCAGATCACGTGTGCGCGCGTGTGCACGTGCTGCCTTACGTACCTGGTAGTGGGCGATTCCACGCGTGGTCCCTTCAGCTGGAGGCAGAGCCCCTGAAAGTGGTTCTTGGACCAGTAACATCACTATCACCTCAGAGCTTGTTAAAGATGAAAGCTCTCAGGTCCCATTGCTGACCAATCACTCTCGGACGCAGAGCCCAGGAATCTGTGTTTACTAGCTCTCCACGCCATGTTTTCCCTCCCTAAAGTTTCTGAAGTACTTGGTATAGAATTTTTCTTGACTAAAGAGTACAGCTCAATGTTGTACTATGAATAAAGTGGGCGTAGGCAAGCAGATGTCAGAGAGGAAACGATGTGATTGCTGACATTTCAGATTTCATCTACATGGCTCACAGGATCAATGGCATTGCGTGGACATCCACTGAAGAGTTTGGATATTGCTTCTTATGAAGGGCATGCTCATGGGATCTAAAAAAGTGTAGAGGCATGAAGAGTCATTTTCCTCCTCTTACATTGTGGTTTGCATGGCAGAAAAAACTCATTTTATTCTACGTTTAATCACACTTCAGTTAGAGTACAAGAAATAGAGTTCGAGTATTCATGTTAAAATTTTATACCCTAACAACTGTGTCTGAGGAAAAAGCTAGATAAGAATACAAAAGTGACAAAGTCAGAGTTCGTGATCATTTTCTAAGAAAGCCTTATGTATGTACTTAACTGTACTGCCTGCAAAATGCAGGCCCCAAATCACTGCTGGCAATTACTTTTCTACACGGTTAACTAGCTGAGGGAGTGAAGCTAAGCATTCTCCCCTCTGCATATACAGTATTCATTTCCCTTTCCCTTAATCCGTTCCCTCAAAGGCAGTTAAAAGTGGTGTCTGCATGCTAAGCAAGTGTGACCTGCCTTCCAAGCATCAGCAAGGTAAACAAAGAGAGGATGAGGCTGGAGCTAGTGATTGGAAAAATAATGAGAGCATTCTTCTTTTCAAGCCCTTGGAAAAAGAGCATGAGACTCTAAGACACTACTGTGTCTGCCTGAATGAGAAGGGAGAATAGAAAGCTAGGCACCGTAT
>PVKH010017570.1:0-15439 GCA_004027955.1 Chaetophractus vellerosus | reverse complement strand
GAGCATTTAATTGAAAAATATTCTTGATCTGAAGAAGCAACTTAATAAAATGTTTCAGTTTCATCATCATCCCAAACACTTTCAGTCCACCAGGATTATACCTATTCATCACCTCACCCTAAATTTCTTTAATGTAGCTGCAGTTTTTTTCTACATATTTCTGCTTACAAAAAGGAAACCACATTCAATTCACTGTACTTTCTAAATTTCCTTTAGATGTTAGAGTTTCCAAATATTTGGAGATTTTTCAGATGTTATTGATCTCTTTCTGTTGATTCCTAGTTTAATCCCATTTTTAGCAGAGAAAATAGATTATAAGACATGCATCCTTTCAAATTTATTGATACTGCTTTTGTTCCCAAGAATATGACTTATGTTGGTAAGCATTCCCTGTGTACTTGAAAAGAATGTTTATTGTTTATTCTGTCATCCTTGAATGAAGTGTTCAAGTCTTCTGTATCTGTAATAACATTCTGTCAACTGTTTCTACCAATTTGTGATCAAGAAGTATGGAAATTTCCAATTAAATTTGTAGTTTTGTCTATTTTTTCTTGCAGTTCTATCAACTGTTACTTCATATATTTTGAAGCTGTCTTTTTAAGTACACAAATATTTAAGATAATTTTGCCTGTTTGATGAAATGACCCCTTTATCCTTAAGAAATGATCCTCTTTATCCTTGTAAGATTTTTTTTGCACTGAAATCTATTTTTACTAATGCTAATAAAGCCACTACGACTTTAAGAGGAAAAAAAAAGGAAACCAAACCTTTATGGAATATATGGATTTTATCATTTAATAACCACATATGGCTTATCTTTCAATGTTTTTTTTTAATTAATTTATTTATTTATCCTCCCTCTCCTTCCACCCCCTGTTGTTTTGTGCTTGCTGTCTGCTCTCTGTGTGTTCTGTGTCTGCATGTCTTCTCTTTAGATGTCTCTGATCCTGGGACCTTCCAGAGTAGAGAGAGGCGCTCAATTTCTTATGCCACCTCAGCTCCCTGATCTGCTGCGTCTCTCCTTGTCTTTCTTCTGTGTCTCTTTTTGTTGTGTCATCTTGCTGTGCCAGCTCCCCGTGCAGGCCAGCACTCCCTGTGGGCCAGTTCTCCACTCGGGCCAGTTCGCCACATAGGCCAGCTTGCTTTTCACCAGGAGGTCCCGGGAACCAAACCCTGGACCTCTCCTATATGGTAGCTGGGAGCCCAAACACTTGAGCCACATCTGCTTCCCTCAATATCTGCCTACAAAAAGTTTTTTACATTATGAGAGTGTGCCACAATTTAAAACTAATCTCCCTGAATTGGACTTTTAGGTTATTTACTTTTTTTTTTCCTATTCTAAACAACGTTGTAATAAATGTTCTTATGGTTACATTCTTGTATTCACCTATGGTTATTTCTGTAAGACAAATTTTTAAAGGTGAAATTGCGTCCCATTAAAGATGTGCCTACCTAGTACCTCACCTTTACAGTAACATTGAGGATTATCTTTTTAAAGTAAAGCTTGCCATTTTGGCAAGCAAAAATGAATGTCATTTTAACTGGCATTTATGTGATTGCAAGTGGTATGTATATAAGGTATATATCTAACACTAGATAACTGTATTTTTTCATTGTTGCTAAAAATTTCTACTGGCCTCTTGTCTACTTTTGATTATCAGCAGGCTTATGTGTAAGGAGAAAGTACAGCATAAAATAACACCATTCTCACTAAAAAATAAACAATAAAAAAACAAGAGAAACAAAAAATGACTAAAAAAATTGAAATAAATTAAATAAACAAACAAATACACACTATTCTGCTATTCCTGTCTTGGAAACTACTTCCTAAAACTTAATTTTGGACAAGAGAACATCTCCATTACTTATGCTCCAACACAGCAGGTATACACAGGAGATCTGACACAGTACCTTGAATAATAAAATCTGTCTGCAATTAGCTACACACTATCAGAATTGATAAGTCAAATCAACCCACTTGGGATGTTTGTTTTTTAACTACTTTCTTAGACATCCCTTTTAAAACCTTAAGTGCATTTTAATGCATAGTTCTGTCATGGAGCCAAGAAATGATAAAACAGGAGGAAAAATCAACTCTCTTTAATGCTGTCAGATTACTAAAATATTAATGACAAAGTACCATATTAAAGTGATATATCTTATAAAAGTAGTATCAGAGCCCATTAAATTACAACTGATTCATCTCTTGTTATCTTGCCCAAACCAACCTGAAAGGCAGAGTAGCTTTCAGACTCAAGATTTTCTCTAACGTGTCCAACTCAGACATTGCCAAGCCAGCTCCAAAGTGATTACCTGGTTTTTAATGAATTCATTTCTTAAAGACTACTAATGTACTTACTGATGCCAGCATAGCTGGGGGGGAAACAACTAGCCCAATGAGATCATTAGTCATTGACACCATATTATCGTAACATTAGGAAATGACAACAGGTTGCTTAGCAGCAATTTTCCAAATGCATTCACATGAAAAGAACAGACAGTAATCTTCTCCACAGAGAATCACAGACCAAATCTATTCATAAAACAGTACTCAATGATCTCTCAGCAAAGGGGCTCAGCTAAAGAAAGTGAACTTTTTTGGTGAAAATATTCCTCACATATAAGAACTAGAATATGGGATCACTATTCTTTTCTCCCCAAAGTTCTTTTACTTTGGGGGCAGGGGAACAGGTAGTTAGCAGAGAAACCTTTCTCTCCTCTGAGGTTCATGTCACTATCTATGTCCATGTCATAACTAATTTCCTGGTCATAGAGAGTAATGTAGCATCTGGCCTCTGTCTTCTTCATCCTAGTTACAACCATCATTCTAGGCAGCTTCAAGTCCATGACTATGAACTTACTGCAAGGAGCTTTGCCTCCACTCCACTTTGTTATCCCAGTCCCATTCTTGAATTAGTTGTAATCCATAACTACTCCAGTCTTGAAATCCTAAACTTCAACATCTTTCTTCTCTTTTCCTCTCTCTCTCTAAATTAAGCCAGAGATGGGAAGCGGATGTGGCTCAAGCAATTGAGCTCCCACCTACAACATAGAAGGTCCCGGGTTCAGTTCCCAGTGCCTCCTGGAGAAAACGAGCAATACAGCAAGCTGGTGTGACAGGCAGGCACAGGGAGCTGATGCAGCAAGATGACGCAACAAGGAGACACGAAGAGGAAAGACAATGAGAGACAACAAAGTAGGGAGCTGAGGTGGCTCAAGTGACTGAGTACCTCTCTCCCACATGGGAGGTCCCGGGTTCAGTTACTGGTGCCTCCTAAGGAGGGGACAAGCAGACATAGAAAGCATGCAGCAAATAGACAGAGAGAGCAGACAGCGAGTGTAAAACAACGGGAGGGGGCTAAATAAATAAAAATACATCTTTAAATTAAACCATAGAGATTTTTTTCCAATTTTCAACTATGATAATACTTTTCCTGCACAAGGATGAGAACCAATTAGAACATAAGTGTTCAAAATGTCCATCTGATTGTTTCCATTACACCAACTACATCAGCAGATATTCTTCAACCTCCAGTTGTTTGAGCCTTCCCCTATAGAGAAGTCTTTTAATCACTAGTGCTACATCCATCCTTTCCTACCACTCCTCAATCCACTGGAATCTGCCTTCCACCCCTACCTCTCCACTGAAACTCCTCTCACTAAGGTTACCAATTGACCTGCTAATACCAAAACCAGTAGATATTTCTCTTTACCGATCATAATAACTTCCCAACAGTATCTGACAAAACTGATCACTCCTTTCTTCCTTAAATGCTTCCTTCTTCTTTGTAAAAAAAACCTCTCCTACCTCTCTTGGCACCTCCTTTATGACTTATTCTATTCCTCCTCCTCTCCCAATCCTCCACACAGCAGCCAGAGCAATTTTTCTAAGGCTCTAATTTGATCATGACACTCTCCAGCTTAAAAGAGTTCATTTGCTCTTATGCAAACTCCTTTCCGTGGTTTGTAAGGCGAGTGTTTAATTCCCCTGGCCTCATTTCTCTCAACCCACTTCCTTGCTCTCCACAATCCAGCCACACTAAACTATTCGAGTTCCCAAATAAACCAGGGTTTTTCTCTCACCTCCTCTAGCCATTTTCAGATGCCATTTCCTCAGCTGAAACACTTGTCTTTCCAATACCCCCCAAACCTCCCCTCTACATCTTATACAACTTCACTTGGCTGACTTCTACCTAGGCTTTCCTAAAAAGGCTTCCCTTCCTGCCCCCGAGATGCTGTCATAAATATCCTGCCGGACCAACTGCAATTGCCTGCTACTTGTCCAATCTCCCACTAGACTCTAAGCTCTTTGAAGGCAGTAACTGTATCGTGTTCACCTTGTTAACCCAATGTCTGGCTCTGCATCTGACACATAACAAAAACTCAAACATCCTTCAATTAATGAATGAATAAAGTGAACCCACCCTTTTCCGCATCCCCACTACAATGTCCTTAATTCAGATTATTTCTTACTTGATTAATTACAAATTTCCTAATAAGTCTCACTCCTGACCTTCAATCCATATTCCACGTTGCCACAGGAATCAATGTCATTGTGCTTTGGCCCTAGAAGACCATTTGAAGGTACATGAACTTACAATGCTTTTTCAAACCTGTCTTTAGAGCTATCCTAACTTCCCTTCCCCACTTTTTAAAGCCTGCCTTTTGAACAGTATAGTAACATCTATAAAATGCCTAGATTCTGGAGTAGACTGACCTTAAGTTGCAAATATTGGGATAAAGCCTCCCTCCACCCCTAAAAAAATAATATCCATCTTAGATCATTTTCCCAAAGAGAAGCAGAATGTCTTTAAATACTTAAGTTTCTTAAAGGCAGTGGTCAGGGGCCAGCTGTAGCCCAATTGGTAGGGCACCAGTTTACCACATAGGAGGCCCCAGGTTTGGTTCCCGGAGCCTCCTCAAGAGGGCAGACCGCCTTGAGAAGGCAAGCCGCCGCCAGCAGGGCAAGCCACCGTGAGCATGCAGGCCGCTGCGTGGTGAGCTGACTCAGTGGGTCACCACAGTGGGGGGAGACAAGCAGACACAGAAGAATACAAAAATGAACACAGCAAGAACAAGCAGAAAGGGGGGGGATATGTAATAAATAAATAAATAAAATAAAATAAAATAAAAGGCAGTGGTCACCAGAGGTTCTGAAGGAAGGGTGAGGGAAGAATAAGTGTAACATGGGGCGTTTTGGGGACAGTAGAATTGTTTTGCATGATATTGCAATGACAGATACAGGCCTACATTTTGTCAAAACCTATAAAATTGTGCGGTGCAAAGTGTAAACCATAATGTAAACTATAGACATGGTTAGAAGCAATGCTTCAATATGTGTTCCTCAATTGTAACAAATGTACCATACTAATGAAAGATGTTGTTAATGGGGGAAAGTATGGTTGGGCGAGGGGTGGGGTACATGGGAATCCCCTATATTTTCAATGCAACATTTATGTAATCTAAAGCTTCTTTAAAAATAATAAAAAATAAAAACTTAAATTAAAAAAAAAAAAACCATACTTAAGCTACTTTCACTAGTATTGCCTCTTAGTCCGTTACTGAGAAAAACAAAATCTCAAAACACTACATTCCGGAAGAAGAAAAAGGAAAGAATATTTCACAATATTGGCTTCAAAATTAAATACTTAAAACAATATCAAGCAGAATTTTCAATATAATAAAATGCTTGTCAGAAGTAGTTCTTTTATGGAGAACATGTAGGAGGAAGGCTTGTCATCTGACAATACCTACCAGGTTAGCATTATGCAAGTATCAGAATAACATGCACAAAGTAACCAGTTACTGTCACCAAAAAGTCTATATCCCTAACTGAACTTCACTGTGAAATGAAGTGGAAGTGTATTTTTCCTGTTCTAAAAGCCAATGTGCTCACATTCCTTACAGGTAGCCAGTACTGGTAAAGTACGGCTTTGCTAGCGTGAAAAGCAGTCAGTGTTCTGCCTTAAGTATACACAACTTGTCAAGTAAATGCTGCCTTTGTAGTTGCTAGAGCAATAACCACCAACAACAAAAATGAGGGGGTGGGGGAAGAGAGTTTGCTTTACCACACTATCATCTCCTTTCCTAGGCTATTGATTTTCGCTACATTATAACCATCTCATAATGAGGAGAAATTTACATTGACTTTAAAAATTTACCTTGACTTACTATTCAGACTCTAACCGGATATACAGAATTAACCAAACTGCCCAACACTCACTCCCTTCTGTTCAAATCTTCAGTGGATAAGAACCAGGCAGCTCTGGTAGAATTCAAGCTCCACCACTCACTAGTTTTGCACTTTGAGCAATTTGCTTAACATCTCTAAACACAAGTTTTCTAATGTAAAAGGGGGATAACAAAAGTACCTAGAACTCACTGGGTTGTTTTAATAATATATTATCAAAATATTAATAATATATTAAAGCAATGTCAGGCACACACTAAGCACTCTGTAAACAGTTTTCTGTTTATTTTAGTTTTGTGGCTCTAGCTATTCTATTTGTTTTAGGTAGACAGAATATCACAGACGGTTATAAATCCCACATATAAAAAAGAAACAATTCAAGCTGAGAATTAAAAGGCAAAGCAACCTACTTATTGATAGACTAATATATAAATCAGGAATACAGATTGGTCCCCTTTTCAGATGCAAAGCACTGCTGCAAGCTACACATTAGCGAGAAATGCTGAAGAAGAGAAACCTTGACTATCCACGTGCTACTGCCTTCACCTGGACATCTACAGAACCTGGAAAATGAAGCAACAGAAGGAAGACATTAGACTAAGGTATTTATTAAGGCACAGAATGCCACCATATATCTTGTATCTATTAAGAATCTTCCCCAAATACCACGCTACTGTCCACTGATTAGAAACAGAATTGATAGGCTGCAATCCTGAATTTTACTAGTGTGAACTAAAACTGAGGCTGATCCTTAATTAATCTTTAAAGTCACTCTATTTACCTTGAGGGGCATATGTTGATAAAAGTAACTAGCAATATTCCTGGGACTATACAGAAACCCTGAAAACACTTAGGGAAATATATTTTGCCAATCAGTTCTAACAAAAGATAATAATAAATAGGAGGGAGGCAATGACACAGAGGCATGATTACTTAAGACCTGACATTATTTTCCTTCTAATCTTACAAAGGAATTAACACAGGAACACTCCCTTCCTCCTGTTAATAATCTTATTCCAATTTACTCTGGCAGGACTCCTACCTCCTCTCCTTACCTTTCAACTCTGATTCAACTTCCACTGGGAAATGAGAAAGGAAACAAAGGTAAAGGCTATGGGATAATAAAGAGGCTCCTAACTCAAAGTTTTCCAATTAAAGCTTAATGTCATTGGATTTGAACCCTGGAAGGCACATTAGTGACATCTCATCTAGCAACCTCAATTTACATGCAACTGTAAGACTTGCCCAATCTCATTCAGCTAGCTAACGGCAGAGCCAGGATTAGAACTCCCAGTCCAATGTTTTTCCCACTGAATCTTTGAGATCAGTTTTCAGAAGACCACATCAATGACTCTCTACTTTTCAAATGTTTAATACACAGAATATTAAAACAAAGTGTGAACAAAGGATGAAGTTGTGGAAACACTTAGAATAAAGAGTACTAACAGCTAATGCTGATTGGGAATTTATGTGCCAAGCACTCTGCATTTAGGAACCTTACCTCCTTTACTCTTCACACCACCCTTAAAGGAAGGTACTATTATTAGCATCCCTTTACAGATAAGAAAACTGAGGCACAGGCAGTTAAATTACTTGTCCAAGATCACACAGATAATATAGTAACTGGTAGGCCTACAGTCTAAGCTCAGTCTGACCCTAGAGCCTATGCATACATTGCCAAGCAAAAAGAAAAAGATATCTCCAGAAAAACAGTTCATTTAAGCTATACCCACAAAATTTCCCCCTTTTGAAAACACTATATTGGGACCTCTGTTGTGACCTCTTCAGAGATTTTTGTGCAGGATGCAGTGCTGGCTATGATCATGCCAAATCTAGTAAATGGGTCTATATCCGGCTTTGATAGAGATGCAGTAGTCAGAGAGCAAGAGCATAGAGTACTGTTCAGCTGCCAGGCTACTGGTCCAATTACAATTGCAAGAATGAGGCCCTAAAGCAGATTTTCGTTATTAAAAACAAACAACAATGATGACAAAAACAAAAACCTGCACACTGTTATTTGTCCACATTTTCTCTTTCTTTTCTTTGTGCCATTTGCCTTTCTTTCATTAATGTGTATCCTGGCCAGCAAATATGACTGGTAGAAAGGTGAAATAAGAAACCCCAAGGCCCTCCAAAAACTGTGTGCAGTTTCTGAGTCCTCATTATACAGACTTTTCAACTCCACCCAAGGAGATCCCAGTACCATTCAGCAAATTCACCTTCCAACGTGGAAATATTTAGAACGGCAGCCATGGCCACAGCCAGCTGTGAGAATTCAGCCCTCAACACAATAACCCTCAGGAGCCAATACTAGAGTCCCAGAGAAATGCAGCCCTGGCCCGAACTACATAATGATGTGAGTATCAAAATTTAAATGTCCTTTAAAAAGAAAAAAGTATGTATCCATTTAAAAGGCTCAAGCTTGTGAGCAAAAAGATATGATGAAAATGACTACCACCTTCCTCGCCCTGTGGAAATCTGTTGTTATTTAAACTGGTTTAATAAAGATCATATTTTCCAGTCCCATTAAAACCCCATGAAAGTTACTATTCCCTCAAGGAGATGCACTGCATACAAGGTGAAATACCAATTTCAAAGAAGTACAAGAACTATGCTCAATGAAAACAAGGTGGGATCTTCTCAAGACAACAGGAAGAATGGAACATATATAAAACAATTTGGGGAAACCTCCTTAATTCAGAAATAACAACCTTGAAATAAACCTGAGATGAAAATGAGACTTTTTTTTAAATTATACCATTTTCCTACCTATGAAACTGGTCTGACATATAGGAATTGAACCAGAGTTAAAGGAATTTTGAGAGGTCATCTAGTCCTATTTTTAGGAAGAGCCACACCCAAACCATTCCTAACAAATATGCCTTCTAAAAATATTTTTTAAATATCCCAACAATCTGTCTACATACATACGATATAAATAAACTGAATAAGCTATGCTTTCTTTCTCTTTTTTTCCCAAAGGATCACTTAGAAATTTGCATTTATAGGAAATTTAATGCTTCTACAGTAGTCTACTGATCTGCAAAGTGTTTTTTTCCAAGGTGCCTCACAATTAGGTTATTATATATTGCAAGAACTCTTAGATTTAGATAATTTCTTTTCCAAAATTTTGAATTAGGTAAACCCTAAGAGTTTAAAGTGTGTGTTCACTGTACTGTCAAGTTGTTCAATCTTACTCACTAAAAAACCCACACACTGGCTTCCTTTTGCTAGCACTTCAATAACTAATACATCACTTTTGAAAAATATATGATAGAAAGAGAGCTGGCAGT
Organism: Chaetophractus vellerosus; assembly: GCA_004027955.1. Taxonomy (NCBI): domain Eukaryota; kingdom Metazoa; phylum Chordata; class Mammalia; order Cingulata; family Chlamyphoridae; genus Chaetophractus; species Chaetophractus vellerosus. The sequence continues at coordinate 5,956 of PVKH010017570.1, read as the reverse complement.
AGCAGTAGAGCAGACACAAAAGAGAGGAGGAAGACATTTTTTAAAAAGGCTAACTTTGAAGAAAAGTCCTGAAATATAACCATAAAAGTTGGCTTTATTCCAAAATAACTAGGCAATTTGACTCTTGAGTCTAAATGACTGCCAAAGGAAAATAAACTAGCATGTACATGCTAAACACTTTCATATATTTTTTTCTGATTTGATCCTTATAAAAACCTTGGGACATGGTTACTATTATCCCATTGTGGGCCCCTCTTCACCAGCCCAATTTCTAGGCAGGGTCCTTCTCCCTTTGTCAGAAGGGAAAGAAGGGGAGGTGGGGGGAAAAAAGGAGTAAATTAAGGTTCCTGCACTCAGATTTACACTTTCCTCTTCCTCATTCCCCAAACCTATAGCACTCTCAACATCCATTTTGAAGGTTTGGAGATTCTTCTCTGCAAGGAGATGGGTGGGAGGGGCAGATAAGCATAAATTCTCCAGGTCCTGGAGTTAAAGTTGTGACAGGTGTCCCCTACATGGAAAGCTGACAAGCCAGGCACAAGAGAGGTAGGTTGCTGTGCTCCCATGGGTCCTGGGGATAAGAAGTGCAAGTCCTGCCAGGCCCTAAAATCTGACTTTCCTCTTTTCTCCCCCTAAATCACTTGCTTCCCAGTCCCTGAGGACTGCACGTATTACACCACCAGGGTCATCTCAGCTTGGTATGGGCCTCTTCTTTCTTTTCTGTTGGCTTAGGTCCTATGTCAACCATGCTCCCACTCCCTGCCCCCAAGGCCACTGTCCTCTTTCATTTTTCCTAACGTGTTTAATTGCCATTCCTGTGGGAAAAGCCAGGATAGATAACTCCGCTTTATTAAAATGACATCATATGAGTCAAAATGGTTACTCTGTTTTTTAAAGGAAAAGAAAAAAATATATATATATATATATATATATAGTTTAGATTGAGAAACACTGTCATCGATAAAATCTGAAATCTCCATCCCCTTCTTTTTAATTCATATTGAAGCTGTAAAAGTTTTGTGTTAAGAATATCAATGTGTTGCAAATAGATTAGTTAAGCTAAACCACAATTGGGTGAGAGGGAGTAATAAAAAGGAAGGCAGAGAGGGACTGTCTAAGCATGTATATCTGAGTATTTACGGGTATATTATGATCATTACATTCTTAATTCCAAGAGATGGTTTTGAATGAGTCATTGTTTTGTACCATCTAGAGAAGAATTTCCATCTATTGTTATATATAATAGAGAACAGATCGTTTCCAAGGGGTTATTTTCTACAGAAATTAAACAGAAAATTCCTTTTTTTTTTTTTCCCCAGAACCAAAAATTCGGTTGAGGTTGGTGAGATCCACAAAGAATTCAACACCATCACCAGCCATTTTTTAGCACTCAAAGAAGCTGCTTGGGATTTACTGAGGATTCACTCATACATAAAATTCTATAAGGGATAAATAAGCAACTACCATAAACTAAGGTTTTCTAGTTTGGTATTGTGGTTGTCAATAATAATTCCAATCTGGTTACCTCTCAAATAATCTTTTAAAAAATGTTTAAAGTTTTCAGGGGGCTAGATGGCACAACTACATTAGATCACTGAAGACATTCTAAAGTCACTGGCCTATAGAAGAACCAGAATCCTTGCTATAAAATCATACTTGTAGCTGTGGCTTTTCCAAAGCTGTCTGTGTTTATCCTTATGTTTAAAGGCCTTTCAAACTCTGGCCTCAAGGTTTTCATCATCTCTATCTTAAAAGAAACCCTCCACTAATGCTAAACCGATTCATATGCTGCCCTTAAAAAACTTGTGCTTTCCCATTTTCAGATCTTTTCTTACATTGCTCTATTTAGAATTCTCTCTCCATTTTTCTCCCCATATATAAACCCTCTCACAGATCTACATTAGCTCATCTAGTAGGCTTCCTTCTCTGGTGAGAAGATAAATGGCTACAAGAACCTTAGAAAATGTATGACAGTATTTTCTTTCGGTTAAGAATATTCCATGACCTAATAATAATTCCATTTCTGCATATATTCCCAGTATGAATGTGTGCTCATTATATACCAGAACACGTGTGAGAATGTTCCTAGCAGCATGTGCATAAAAGCCCCAAACCAGAAACAACCTCTAATGCCCACCAATGGCAGAACAGATAAATTGTGCAATATTCATGTAATGGAATACTATAATAGCAAAGGAAAAGAGCAAATTACTGCTACACACAACAATACAGATAAATCTTAAAAACATTAAATTGGGTGAAAGAAACCAGACACAACAGAATACACATTGTGTAATTTCAATTACATAAAGCTGAAAACTAGGCAAACTACATTATTTAAAGGTACATATTTAGGAGCTAAAACTACAAAGCAAAGCAAAGAAGGGAATACTGAACAATTAACACAAGGGTTATTGCTGGGGGAGAGGAAGGAGATGTTGATTGGAGCCAGTACTCAAAAAGCTGACTACTGGGCATGCTAAGAATGTTCTATTTCTTTATCTGTGTGCTGGATACATGAGAATTTGAACACAACAATTCATTAAGCTGCACATCTATTTTATAATGCACTTTCCAGTGTATCTATTTGCTTCCAAAATAAAAATTTTTACAAGTGCTAAGCGCAGGCCTAGAAGTACACAGTAAATGCTGAATAAAACATAAGATTTTTTTTTAAGGCAAGATATTACTGAATTGATGTGATATGAATTCATACCTTGGGAGAATCAAAGTATTTATGATTATGAAGAAGTCACATATGAAGAAAAGTTGTTTGACTCCTGATGGAAAATGTCATTATCTTAGTGGAAGATGGACTGGAGGTATAGCCCTTTTACAGCTAAATGAGGTGGAATCTATAAACCCTAAATATGAGAAAGCCTACTGCCCCTAGAGGTAGGCAATGTGAATTTCAATGTTAACTACTTGACCTTAAGCAAATTACTTAATCTCCCTAAATCTGTTTCTCCATCCGCCAAATTGAGATAATCCCTACCTACCTAAATAGATCATCATGAGATTCAAATAAAACAATGTTTGTAAAAGCAGTCTGTGGGTGATAAAGCACCAAATGTATGATGGTATTAGTAAACAACTGCACAACATTATTCTAGATATGGGTAAACCTAGTGTGAAGAGAAAATACTATGGAACATGAAAATATGAACACTTCATACTCTGATTTTCATTAGGGTGTGGGAAAAGATGTCTCTAAATTGGTGTAATATCTGAGGGGATGGGAGAAGAAAGGCTGAAATCCCAGATAACATGAAAATCGAATAGCACCTTAGGGGAAACCCTGCAGCTGATATCAAATATAACAGTAATAACTAAATCTGACCAAATGATAGTTCCAGAAAAGAACATCAGTCTTTAAGTTCCACTGGCCTAGTCCTAAATTGTCCTGTATTTTATGGCAAGAACTAATCTTTTTTTTTTTTATCTTAATAAGAAGCTTTTAGGTAGAACTCAAACAGAAAAACAGGCAAGAGGAAAGCGCCCCCTGCCAGTGCAATCAACCCATGAGCTACAGCAACGTGGCAGATGTTGAGAAGGAAGCAAAAAAAGACAAGAAATGCTATGGCCATATCGCTCAGAGAACAGAAATTCTGAATAAATAAAAAGCTGAATTACTGTGACCTTAACGGAGATGGATAGCTCATAGAATTTCAGAGATGGGATGAGCACTAAAGACCATAATACAAATTTTACAAATTTGGATTTTACAAATGAAGAAACTTAGAAGGCCAAGAGTAGAAGTGTCCACAGTGAGTAAACGCCAGTTTAATGACGAAAGAATTGCTAAGCGAATTCAAAACAAAGTCCATTAATAAATAGACTCACTCACAATTAACAAAGTTCATTAGCAACTAAAATCTCTCCTCCCTTCCCAATGCTTAAGGACAGAAATCAACCCTTTCTTAGCAGATTGCACAATGTAGATTTCAGCCCCTCTTAGGTCAAATTATCATTAATTCTGATTTTGTTCAGTTCTGATCAATAAGGTTTGGCTTTAGGAAAGTCCTGCAGTTACAAAGCTTTTCTAAATAATGATGGCAGGTACTGGAAATAACATTTTCCAAAAAAAAAATAACCTGATGCTTTCATCACTGAGAAGATCATACAGGGAACTTAATAGTCTTGAAGTTGATCAAGAGGTGGTCAAATGGGGGAAGGATGAAGCTAATTACACCGAGAAATTATAGGTAAATTGTCTATCGTCTCTCTTTTCAGGAGGAGAAACTACTGAAACGGCTGAGATGGACTTTGCTAGTTTTAACATTTTGAGTTTGGACTGATCCAAAAAGCATAAGTAATTGTTAATAAGCATCAAAGGTCACATGAAGTAACATTTAGGCACCACATATACAAAGACTAAACCTATTAAATAGGTTAAAAAAATAAACTGAATTCATGGAACAGTGTTTTTAAGGGACTTTAATTCCCTTAAAAATTCTTTCAAATAATAAAAGGAGATTGCTAGTTTGAATCTAAGTGGTTTAGACCTCTCTCCGCAGGCACACACGAAACCAATTAAACAGGAGCTTCATATGCCCTATCTGATTTCAGGAGCAATGAAATCACAGGTCAGAGGCTTTATGTAAAGCACAGAGACATGACATAAGTTCCTTCTCCCTTGGCACAAGAGGGGGATGGAAGAGGAGGCCTGCAGGAATTTCATATCACTTTTCCATTCTTCTGTGCTCATTTGTATCATTTTGCTGTGACCTTGCTCTCCAGAGGCATATATTACCAGTACCAGACACATATTATCTATTAACCTGAAACACATTCCCAATAGAACTTTAAGCTTAGCAGAAGGGACTGATTGTTGTTTCTTCCTTAATACTAAATAAAAATAATTTTTCCAAAATGTGTATGGATAATTACTGATAAAAATTATGTTCAATATTAGAAAAGAGATAGTTAAAGAAATTCCTAATAACTAATATCAGGGCCACAGAACAAAACCATTTTCTGCCCCTGTATATTCCTTAATGAAAGGAGAGGAAATAAAGCAAGTATTGACTGACAGTACTGAGCCATAAAGGGCTACACATTTCGACTTGAAGGCACATGGAAGTTCAAAGCAGTACCCAAACAAAAAGAAACAACAAAACCCACTCAAACCAGAGGTATGACTAAGTGAATCAGATGAAACTATATATTCATTTTTTCAGAAAATGTAAGTTTAAGCAGCCAACTTGGCTAATTCCCATAAAGCACAGGCCCTTTAGAAGAGTCTGGGCCATCCATGGTCATTTGAGTAATTTCCACACAAGAAGAGTAAGTTTACTGTATGTGAAGGGAAAAATAAACACTAAACCTTCAGAACTATTTGCACAAAATAAAAATGGAATCAGAAGTCAGGCTGGCAGGGAGCGGTGCTTATCAAAGGTCAAGCACCTAGAGTTGTCATTTCTTTGGGATTCAAAAAGTAAGGCCCTGGGCCCGGCTAGATAGCTCAGTGGATAAAGAGCGCACTGGGGTACCACATGGGAGGCCCCGGGTTCGGTTCCGGGGACCTCTCCAAGCGGGCAGACGAAAGGCAAGCCGCCGTTGGCAGGGCAGAGTCGCCGTGGGCAAGGCAAAAAAAAAAGCCCCCACCGGCAGGGCGGAGCCCCCACGTGCATGGCAAAGTCACCCCTGAAAAAAAAAAGCGGAGCCAGGCAGCCCACAAAAAAAAAAACATGGAGGACTGCTGCCCGCAAAACATGGAGCAGAGCCGCCCGTGAAAACGGAATGGAGCCACCCACGAACGGAGCAAGCCGCCGCGGAGGGCCAACTCGGTGCATCGCCGCAAAGATGGGGGGAGACAAGTAGCAGACATAGAAAGACACAGAAGAAAGGACACACAGCAAGAGCAAGCAGAAAGGGGGAGGGATATGTAATAAATAAAAAATAAATCTTTAAAAAAATAAAATAAAAAAAAATAAAAAGAAAAGAAAAGTAAGGC
>PVKH010017569.1:0-15378 GCA_004027955.1 Chaetophractus vellerosus | reverse complement strand
ATCCTGCTGTTCCAGTCAAAGCAAGAGGGTGAAAATCCACATAATCCAAACCAACACGGTGAAGTCAGAATAATAGGCGAGGAGGGGGCCGGGGGTGGGTGGGGGGGCGGCAAGAGACAGCACTGTACAAACAAACTGTTGAGAATAATTTTAGCTATTAGTATAGGTGGCCGCAGGAGGGATGACGATGCTTCTTTTCCTGCGCGTTACACCTCACGCTTTTGATATGCAATATTTGTTGCATTTCTAAAGTGTGCCCTGAGAAATTTTAGCACGAGGCAGGGCTTTAACGCGGAGTGACAGTGTAGTGTGGAGACAGAGATGAGCAGCCGCTCCTCGTTGCCACCACACCCACCATCCGGGCGTCTTAACCGCAAACCATTCTTCAATCCGAGGACAAGGCTCAAGGGTGCTGGGGGAAAACAACAATTCTTTACTTTTCCACTCCTCATCCGACTAAAAATCGGAACATAAAAACCCCAATCCGGGTCTACATAGCTCAGATTCCAGCCGGGTCCAGGGACCAGCGGCCTCTGCGTGCGCGAGTCTCTCCGCGCCTGCAGCCAAATTCCGTCACCCGGGCACTGCGAGCTTTCCCCGGCCTCCTGGGACAAACGCTGGCGGTTGCAGGAGGGGTCCTGCTACTCGCGGTTTCTTCCCGACGGATGATCCCGGGCGCTCTCAGCCAAGCGCTGGAGGGCAGAGCGAGGGGGAACTCGAGGGCGCAAAGTTGCGCGGAAACGCAGCGCCTACGGGAGACTGGGGCTGGTGAGAGGCAGACTTGCGCCCTCTGTCTGCTGCCGCGGAGCTGCGGGTGCTGGGCGAGCGCTGCTTGTTTCCTCGCAGCCTGGACTTTCGGGTGGGTCTGTGTCACTCAGCGCGTGCAGGTCCGACCGGCCAGGGTACGTCCTGACTTCAATAATAGACTGACCGGGTGTCTGGGTCCTCCCCGCCGCCTCCCCCAGCGCCATCAGCTAATCTTTTTCAGTGTGGAGTTAGAGGCGGCGTGGTCTCACTTCCAGCCTCACGGACCCAGCAGGTGACAGACAGAAGAGGGGGTTATAGGCCTGCAGGGCCCCTACAACTCCGTGAAGAGTTGGGAAAACGCCTGCAAGTCCGCACCTTCCGTGGGGACGTACAGGAGGCGTCCGGGGCGCCCAGTTCTCTTGCTTACTGCAGTCGGATCCTAAAATCGCAGTTCCTACCCAACACCTCTCGATATTTTTTCGGAAGGTTCCTGTCCTTTCGTCTCTAGACTGAAATGAGGAACTTTATTTCAGTTTTCTTTAAAGCGTACCAATGCCACCTAGCAACCACTGTTTGACCCCTCGTGAGGGTCAGGAGCTGTTCCATAAACTTCTCCCCGGTACTTAATCAAAAGTTGTCATTGTTTTTCCTGTTTTCTCCCAGAGCCACATATTTAACTGGTATCGGTTTAATTAAAACAGGATTTTTTCCCTCATTATTTTGGGAGCCCTCTTGGAATGGGTAAGAGAATTCTGGGGAATAAAGGAATGGTATTATCAGTTAGGTTAGTAGTTGGTTAACGCTGATATTTTTGTGGCTCTGGGGGTACTTCATTTTTTTTAATTTATTAAAGATAGAATGTTTAATCTAGTGGATTCCAAGGTCCTAAGTGCCATGCCTGACACTGAGATATTAATTACACAGTGTTCTGCTGGTTACAAAGTATTTTCTCTTAAATTATTATACTCCACTTACTAGACCTCATTTAACAGCAGTCCTGTAAAATAGACGTAACATCTTCCATTGTTACAGCTGAGGAAACCGAGGAAACTGATCATAATACTGTAGTAACTGAGCCAGACCCTGTGTTTTGATTTTAATCTCATAGTTTCTCCTGTATGCAAATGCCTGTGAGTTAAAGAGGTTTCCTTGTGTGCAGGAAAAGCACAAGCTTTCAACCTTCATCCCAGTGACTGCTAATTTGTCCTGTGACTTTGGAAGCATTATTTAGAAATACTAAGAGTATGGAGTGAAAATGGAAGGAAATTACATAGATGAGAGTACTTTGACACTGCAAAGTGTATACACTCATAAATATGATTATGCTGCATGGATGGGGAACTCAGGAAGAAAATCTTTTAAAGTAAATTTGATGTGGACAGAGGAATAGGAGAACATGTCTGTGATGTCTTTCTCTACACAGTCCTACCTCTGACTTCCTTTCCTCACACTCAGACACTCCTTTCCTCAACCTCCAAAGATTCTGTCAGGAATTCCATACATAGAGATTGTGAGGCAATGCTTAACATAACACAAAAGTGATTATTTAGGACTTTGTGTAATAAAAACGAAGTGTGAATTTTCACTCTTTTCACAGGGGTGAGGGAAAGAGAACATGGTCTAAAAAGTAGATTTTAGCCCCCATAGTAATTTTTTTCCATTGTAAAGATAACTTATACATTACTTTACTTAAGATGAAAAATAAATTCTAGGGATTTATCTCCATTTTGATTAAAAAAAACACTTGTACTCTGTTTAAGTGTAAGCATTGCAAAAAGGTAGCTAAAACAAGGTTTTCAAAGGTAGCAAATTAAGTTGGGGGCAATTATATTCTTCATGTGGATATTTCAACACATATGTTTTGCATTAATAGCCACAATAAATTCTGTTAACCCAGCAAAGAGCAAAAATAGCATATTGATGACATCAGGCTTCTAAATCAGAAAGCTCATTTTTGCCTCTTGCTTTCTTCACTCTGACATTCAAAAAAAAAAAAAAAGTTTGCTAATGCGTTATCCTTTATGGTCCCAAGGAATTATCCAACCACTCAAACTATTGGTACATTTTCCATGAGCAAAAATGAAGACTTTGCAACCAAATTTTTTTTCTATGCTTCTGGAGAATTAAAGTCAATAACTCTTTTCCCTATTATTCAATATTTTATTCATATTTGGGTTTGTAGAATTTCTTCAAATCAGGACAAATTGTAAATCTGATTTTAGAGCCTACAAAAAGAGTTGCGTCTTCTTTAAGACAAAAATCCTGACTGATTACATGGTTGGGCCTCAAAAGGAACTGGAGCAAAGTAATAAGCAAAGTTTAATTTTATTGCTGCTAAGTTGATTTAATCAACATCAAATTGTTTCATCTTTTTATATTTTTTATATATTAATTATGAAGAAGTTAATTTGTCTTTTTTCAAATAATAGTTAAGAAATATAGGTGAGTATATTATATAGGTCCAGAAGAAAGCACAAGCCTTCCATTTGATAAAAAGATGGGACTTTAAACTTTTACTTTTTGCCTGTGATAATCTATATGAAATTTTAACCTTCCCAGTGTACCTCAGGGTGATTAAGAGAAAAAAGAAAGCAACTGGTTTGTAGTTAACATATATTTATTTCCTGATTTTCAAACTTAATTTAGCAATTGGTAAAAGTGTACAGATTTTAGAAGGACATTTATTGCATAAGATAACTTTCTTCATGCTGAGTGGGAGTTAGGATGGGAAGCAGACTTGTAGTGGCTTCCATGCAAATTATCTAAATAATCCTCTGGGTAAGCAAAATGCCACTCTTAAGAGCAGTCTATTTTCAGCACTGTGTGTGTGTGTATGTGTGTGTGTCTATCTGTTTGTCTATCTGCCTTGCTAATAGCATTGCTCCCTTGCAAAACTGAGCTATTTCCACACTATGGTCAAAAATTTTATGGATGAAGGTACACTTTTTGGAATTGAGATGGTATACAATTATGTTTTTCTGAATTACAAATTAGTGGTAGGAAAAATAAAAGTAACCATTTTAAAAGTTGATTGTCACTATCTCATCTTGTTAATTTAGTCCAATTCAATTCCTAAACTGTAATATTCAAAGATGGCATGAAGCTAGAATTGTATCCAAATTTTTATTTTCCCCTTCAATATGCCAAAGCTATTTATGGTATATTTTGCATTTTAATGGAATGAAAAGAACTGACATCATCATAGAAACTATAAATGGAAATTAAATTGGGTTGTTATTCTTCTATTAAATAGGCAAAATCCATCAAATCTAACCATATCAGAATATAGAAAATGTTTCTTAAAGTGGTAGAATAAAAGGAAATAGTATTATGCCCTTTCTTTGCTTTTACTATCTGGTTTATCACAGATAAGCTAGTACTCATGTACATTAGATAAATCAAAAAGATAAATTCAGGGATTTTATTATGGTATTCTTGACATTTCTCATCTTTAATTATAATGCTTCAATTGTCCTTGTTTTTTAAGAAAGATTGCCAGTTATAATTATATGTATTTCATTCTGACTAGTTACATTAAGCTATACTTACAATAATGATTTCACTATATTTTGAGGTACAAATGTTTTCCTTAAACATCTGAACATTGAATAAGGACCATTTTCTTACTATAGATTATAGTGATGTCCAAAATCTTTCTGAAGTTTTACTACCCAAAAAACTTCTATAAAGAATTAGAGAAGAAAAAACTAAAAGACATAAAATTAGTAGTACCCCTTGAAATTTCTCTTTCAAAAGATAACTTTCAGAAATTAACCAGGAATAATTTCTTCCTCAGTTTGACCAGGTTTGTAGTAAGTTTACTACCTACCCCTAGTAGTAAAAACAACGGAACACTAAATTTAATTTCAAAAGCACAAGTTCAAAGAACATTAAAATAAATCAAGAAAATTTTAAGAGACATAATTAATTGCTTGTTACATAATCATAACTCATCTTGTACATTATAATAATTTATTGTTTGTATTTGTTTATTTACCAAACAGTGCACACCTGAGCATTAGTAATATACTAGTTTTTGGGGAGAGATTACAGATATCAAACTTAGGTGGGACAGAACACACCAAAAGGAATGTTTATGTTTTAAAGTGCTGTGTTGTAATAGAGATATGAAAAATATGAAAAATGCAGTATGAGCCTTCCTAGGAGGGTGAAGTTAGCTTCCCAAAATAAAGCCCCTAGGAAATCAGGAAGGTTTTGTTGTTGTTGTTGTTGTTGTTTTGTTTTGTTTTTGATACAAGGCAATAATAAATTAGTAAGAGGGGGAGATTAAATGATTTGCCTAATTTCATGTGGTAGGATGATTTTAACCCAGGTTTTTGTGTTTTTTTTTTACTGTATAATCTAGAAACTTTAAATATACTTTAAATGAATGTGTAATAAACACTCAGATGTTTAAAAAAAGCTTTGCAAGAATTGAATATTCAGAAATAGCTGTTCTTAATAAGCCTATATGTCAGCTCAATGTAAATTCTGTGTGTGTGCATACATGCCTGTATGTGTACGAGTATATTGGAAACACATGTAACTGAATATCAAGAAAGAACTATCCCCAAATAGAATGTCTTGTAGGTGCTATTCATATTATGCCTATATTACCAAGAAAACCCACACCTTAGTTTGTCTGAACTCTACCTCCTCTTCTTTTAATAAATTAAAAGTGTTCTGACTATCCCCAGCACTAACAATTTGACACTTTCCATTGACATGATGTTTCTTAGATGCAAAGAAAAGGATTAGAATTTTGAATTAAATTGATAAGCACAAGGCACCATATATGCTTCTTTGTGTAGCACTGTGGCCCATATTTACACCCTGAAGAGTGTGTGTGTCTCTCTGTATGTGTATGTTTTTAGTCATTGATCAAATTTGTACTGCCATGATCAAAATAAATGACGAATAAATTGAAATCCAGAATCCAGAGAAAGATTCTGAAATCTTTGAATATGATAAAGCAAAATCTATATGCTGATTTAACTTATCCAGAAATTTTAAACCAATTTATTTATTCTTCAATGAGCTTATTTTGTTTGTGTGTGTGTTAGGATATATATATTTTTAAATCCAGAGGATGCTCCTAAATTGAAATTTAATGTCTTTTGTCACTAAACTTTTTAAAATTATGTTAAAATTTTGAATCCTTTATCAAAGTAACTTCTAGTCATATTTTTATTTCTAAAAGAAATACTATGTAGAGTTTTCTGTAAGCCAATCTTCTTGTACTTCTCCATTTTCAGAGTCATCAGTCAGACCATGACTGAACAGATAGATTTTGTATAGTACCTTAAGGTTAATAATCAAAATTTAATCATAATAATATGTTAAAAATATATTAAAATAGCATGAATTAATGGGGTAAAGGGAACATCTACTTGCTAAAGTTTGAACAGCTAACTTATTTAAATGGATGCCTGCCCATGAAATAAAAATTATGGTACTGAATAGATGTAAAAATTTGCCTCTATGACTATATAATTTCAATACTGAATAAAATGTCATTTTTCACTTTTTAATATGTCAAAAAAGTCTTTCCAAATTTTCATTAAGTTTTCCTATACTACTTTAGAAAGAAATAATGAGTTTTAAAGCATACTGTTTACATAATCATTAATGTTCCACATTTAATGACCTTTCCGCTCTGGGAAACACATTTCATTTGTCTAAACACTTCATGATATTGGTTGAAAATGTACAGAAGCGAAGAAACTTGCTGTTGTAAGGACTGTTACGAAAACTGAGTTTGTTAGTGTACTAAAACTTCACTGACAGTTGAGCTTCTCTACAAATTTTCTGTGAAAGGATTATTTTGTTATAACAACTCCTTCCCTAGTGATATTTTAATCGCTCTTTTCTCTCTGATAGTATTGATACCAGTCCTTAGATTTCTCTGGTTAAAAACTATTAAAAAGGAAAAATTTAATGCTTTAGACACAGCAAGGATTTACATTTACAAAAGCAACAAGTAGAATTTTTGTCTGTTTCTGTTATTTCCTTGAACCACTCTAGTCATTAAAACGCAGACATCTGTATTGTGAGACTCTCTATGTGTTTTTATTCCAAGGATTTGTCTTTGCTGTTGGCAAAGATTGAGATGAGGCAAATAATCACAACTTCTTCTATAGTTAGGGTCTATCTAGCAGTAAATCAAAATTTTCTTGGGAGGAAAAGCTAATAAGAAAGAATAAGTTGATAGCATAATACTTTGTCCAGATAATCAGTTTATGTCACATAATCTATTAAGACCCCATGTAATAAAAGATGTTTTTCACAAAATGTCTAGCTAGCACTACTCAATTATTTTTTTGGTCTTTAATACTCACATATTGATTTTAGGTATTCATTTGATTGATAGTTTTTCATAAATATGTTTCAAAATATAATATTTATATGATATAGAATACCTATTAATTTAAATTGATCATAATTGACAGGAAATTTTATTTGCACACAATAAAAAGTTGTTGACTTAATTTATAGTTTAAATAACATTTTTATAGATTTTAGTCTATGGAATACAGTACTATAGGTCTATTGAAAAATATTTTAATTATGTTTAGGTATGTTATAGGCAAATAGATAAATAAATACAAACAGGAAACCAACAATAGCAATTAAACTAAGACTATTTAAGCACAGTAGATAAAAGTTATTTGAAATACATAAATACATCAATAAAACTTTGATTTCTCTTTCTCTTCTACTCACTGTCTCAATGGCATATCCTGATATGTACATTGAAAATGAGAAGCTGAGCTTTGGTTGACTCATGTCCCAGAATAAATCTTTATTTCCTGCTTCTATGTTAGTTTTGACCAGAAACCTACACAGAGAATTATAACACCGAACTCAAAATTTATTTCCTCCTGTATCATTTTCTTATGAGTATTTTTGGCATTTAAGTACACCCTCGAAGCAGATTAAAGGAACCTTTTGTTAACTGCAGCCAGAGCAAAGGTACTTTGTTTATCATAACAGAAGGTGATGAAATTATAATGATAAGTATATAAGAAATGGGGGTGTTAATGGAAAAGAGAATGTCAGTTTTCTTGAGTAAAGGCAAGATGTAATCAAAAGATGGATTTGTTTTCTGTGGTAGTGGTTTTATAGTTATTGGCACTTGGCTATAAAGGTACTTTTATTCCTGAAGGTTTTATGAGAAAAGATTCTATTATTGGAAATGTCTGAAATTCTTTAGGCCTTCAACTCTACTGTTCAACTTGAAATGATTACCTGATAATTTTTATACTTCACAGATTTCATAGAAATACATCAGTAATATTACCACAAAGCATATCAATGCATTATTAGATAATTGAAAAGATCTTCCTTTTAAGTAAGAAATCCTGGCATTTACTTCTTAAATTTCTTTTAGCACTGTCTGTGTATTTGCAGCACTTAATCTTTCAAAAGGTGAATGTTAATTTAATTCCCGACCTTTCTGAGTAGAAAAGTAGTCACTTTGAATCAGAACTTTGAAACGCCCTTGTAAAAATCTTGACATGTTAATGATTCCCTAAGAGTAAAAACTAGAAAAAAATAGAAATTCATATCTAAAGTTTTTTAGACATCTTCTCTTTTTAAAAGCAATAAAACTTGAGAGAGCAAAGCATGTGAAAGAAAACTAGAAATCTAAAATCATCTCCACTCAAATTTAGAAGTGCTTTCTAAAGACAATTTTACCAGAAAGTACCTATTTATATCTCAACCTAAGTAGTCTCATAAAATTAAGACATATGTCCAATATAATGACCATAAGTTAAAAATTAATATACATTGCATAGCTTTTTAAATAGAAAAGATTCTGAATTTAATGAAATAATGGATTTCCTGTTACAAACCAAAAATACTTGGAAATCACATTGTTAGAATATGAAATCTGGGAAGGGGCAATTTGTATCTTCCTTAAATGTCCTCGTACAGGGGAGTCATTAAACAGTTAAGCCATCCACATGTTCCCCCTTACTTTTAAGAATAACTTTCTAACTCTTTTTGTTAAAATTCATAATTGTGAACTCAAATTTTTCAGCAGTTGAAATAAACCTTTCAGGCTGCAAGTTGTTATTAAAACTCGGACAATATTATAATGTTTGTACAACACAATCTTATCTGCCTGTTCTATCTGCCCTGGCTATCTGCCACTTGAAAGGAAATGGTCAGGTTTCCATCTGTTTTGAGAGAGGAGAATATCAGTAACCAGAAGGTGTTGTCTGTATCAGTATGGGGTTTACGATGTTGTATTGCAATGTCACATTTAGTCAATGCATCCAGAGAAATCACTTACAGCAGGCTTACTTTCAAATTACATTAACTTTCTCATCTTCCTATCTCAATTATGCCATAGTCAGACTGCCATACAGCAGAACACAGGAGATTTGAAGTTTGTGTCCCGGGAAGTCCCAGTTTAGCAATCATTTACTTTAAAGTGTTTTGAATTCTAATATTGTATTATTCTTACTTGGCTACACATAAAAGCACCAGGGAACACTTCATTGGCAACACGTGAACCTGTTATGTGGCATTATAAACCCCAAATAAGTGCTTAAAGCATTTTTAAAATTTCACTATTCTTCTACATTAGTTCATACATTGATGATTGATCATAAATGCAATTCAGAGATGAAATTGGAACTGTTGTTAGTATATTAATTTACAAGAACATTGAATTTACATGGCATACTATAAACTCATAGTGCTTTAAATTACATTTATGTTATTTGGTTGTCACAACAACATAAAATAACCAGAGCAGATAAATTATGTTTGATAGGCAACAGAATTGAAATCATGAGTCATGAGTCTAATTGTGTTGAAATCATTCATGCTAGATGGTGTGCACCAAAATTCAATTTCCAATAGGTGCAATAATTAATCTATTTTTTTCTTGACAATGAGATATCATTATTCTTGATTTAGCTGTTCTCTTTTGGACAGAACCCAATTGTTGATGTGATTAGTAACAGTCCTTTTCCTTTTGTCATTATCATCAGAGAAAACATAAGGGTATTTAGTTCTTTGGTTAACAAGCTAACTTTTAATGAGTGATCTATTAAATGGAGTACCTTCTTTGCCTCAAACACTTTTTTCACCTCTAGTTACTCATATTGAAATTGTCAGCCATTCATCTTAGCATGTGGAGTAAAACATATTCATCAGTTAGTATATATTCAATTATTATGTACACAATATGGTACATTGAACCAGCTAAATTCCTAAAGACATTGTAAATATGATCTAATGATTTATGAGTACTGGCATTGTAAATTCTGCTATGCAAAGCCTATGTAAAACTCAGAGAAGTCAACTGATGACTTTGATATAACCAACACTTGAACTAGGTGTGCCTTCATCATAATTAATTAATTCAAACATTGTTAATATGTTTTAATTATTTATTTTTTTAATTTAAATTTTTTTGTTTTTTAATTTTTATTTATCTTATACTTTAATTTAAAGGTAAGATGTTTTCTTATCTTTTCAAATAGTTTCTACTATTGGTTACTCTGAAATATAATCTGTAACATTGGTTAATCTGTAGTTTTAAAAATCTTTTTTGAGAGATAACAGGAATATAATTAAACATACTTACATCCTGGGAATCCATTCAATTATGGAAATTACACTTACACTACATAATCCATGCAGCGAGTATCTTCTTCTCTTATCTAAATATAATTACTTCTCATTGAGCTTATTTTATTGTGAGAAAAATATCTTTAATCATTAAGGAATTCAAGTGTAATAGATTAAGTTGAAGTGTTTTTCTTTCACTATCAAACCTTAGAGGATCTAACTTTTAGAATTGTATCTCTATTAACTTGAAACCATTGGGGATTTTCTTAAACTCACTTAGTGTATTTATCATCTAACTAGCTACCCAAATATCTTGCTTTACAAAGTAGTGCTTGAAAACTTAGAGAGTTCTAATATCTCTCAAAATATTATTTTTCTTAATATTTTATAAGATTATTTCCTTTATAAAAGACTAATTAGAATATCTGAAGAAAGGGTGGTACTTTTTCAGCAACCAGAAACATTTTATTGACAATATGTCGACATGTGCATTGTATGTATTAAAATTATGTTTTGATTTGTATATATACGGAACCCCTGAAAATGTTTCCCTTTTACTGTGTTTATTGATTCACCTGTCCTGGTTCATGTTAATAATATATGTGTAGTTTATGTAACTTTCCTTTGTATCTTCCATTTGTCAGTCATGGGATTGCTTTCTAATTTAGAAGAAACCATAATTTCCATTATATAACAGGGCAATCAGAGTGGGCTTTTTGTTATTAATTAAACTTGAAGTAACTTTTTTATATTTTAATTTTAATCTATAACAAATTAATACACTCTGTGTTAAAAATAAATCATTTGCCTTTTCCTTAATAATATATTCAAACTGCAAATACACACATGTAATATTTTATTTTTCAACTTTAAGTATTGAATAAGAGAGTTTTTAATCTTTAGCACAAGTTTCTAAGGAAAATCACTAAAGCCTTTGGGTAATATACCTTCTTTAAGTAAAGATTTACCACAGATATTATTATAAATAATATTTTTGCTGTAGTTTCTTCTCAAATTGGAAGTTAAGCATTTTGTTTGTTACACATAATTACACAATTTACACAACATTAAAAATATACATTGCATAATAATGTGTTTAGTGTTGGTATCGCCAGGACAATAGTAAGATGCCACAGCACAATATGCACAAACAGAAATATTAACTCATTAAGGAAGCATATTTAAGAAAGAAATGCAAATTAGAAGCTTAAATTGTCAAAATTAATGGTCATTGCAGTTATTTTGAAATCATGGTAGCGTTGATACTGTTTCCTATTTTGCATTTTTATTGTTTCCTATTTAAATCTGAACTTATTCTATAAGGACTAATTATCAATATTGAATATAAATGAATACAAAAAGCTTAAAATGCTGAAAGTTTATGATGTTTTCACTTTCTTTGTGGTTGCTTCTTTTTTGAATTCCCTTCTCCTTATACTCATTTTACACTTAGAATGAGCAAAATCAATTTTTTTTGTCAATTTTCTGGGGTCACTTTAGAGCTACTAAATATAATCCCAAACAACAAAAAATAGCAACAACAAGAGATAACATTAATTTAACAGAGGCAAATAGAAAGAATTCATTTCTCTTAATGTGTTGGTATATTTGTGTTTTCTTTTAGTCAATCTACTGGATTCAAAAACAATTCAAGGGGAGCTGGGCTGGATCTCTTATCCATCACATGGGGTGAGTTCAGTTAACTACTGAAAGGGAATGTGAATCTATCCATAACCTCTCTAAGGGATCTGAAGAAGTTATTAGTATGTTCTCTAAAGGGAACTCCTGTACTTTTGGTGACATGTTATGTTTATAAGTAGGTTCGTACATGGACTACCATAGCTTAATATATGTGTCCAAAGGAACTGTTTAAAATTATGACTTTTTTTTTCTTCTGAATTTATCAATTGTTTGTATGGACTGATTATATAGTTTACTTCTGGGATCATGCAGGTGTGAGATAATGTAACTTTTTTGTGTGATGTGATAAGAATATGTTAATTGATAAGGCATTCTAATTTTCAGGCCATATAGAAATCGTGTATTTGGAGACATGTCATAGCATTAAGTTCAGCCCTCATGGCTGTTCCAGAAAAAGGGTAGGATAGGATTTATTTGTCAAGAGAATAAACTTGTGTTGCCTTAATTTCTTTGTTTAAAGTGCTTGCAATTTGTCTAGATTAATTTAAAACTGGAAATTTTATTTAGGAAAACCTTGGTGCTGAATTCAAATTTTAAACTTTTTACAGAGCAATTGTAGTTTACTAAGTCACACACTGACTACTAAGGTGTGTGGCATTTTGGTGCCCCAATTGTTTATTGTAAGCCTTTTATGTTAGGAAAGTTTCTTTTTCTCATTTCAGAAAAAAAGGAGGATCATACATTTGGAAACCACATATCTCTATAAAACTGTTTAATGAAGGCCTAATCATAACTTTTGGTTTCCAAGTAAAGCATGTAGAATATGCAAAGTGCTATTTTAAAATATTTGTCATTGGGATAAATCAGTGTATTCCTTTTCCTTCTATGATAATACTCTGTTCAAAGAGATTATAATTACTTCCACTTAGTTTTGGCTTTCAGTGTTTAGATTTTTGTGCTGTTTAATACTAATTTTTAAGTAAGTACCAATTTCTTCTTCACCATCAGATGTTTTACATCAGGGATACTTCATCTATCTGTCATCTTTGTATCTGCTTCTCTTCCTGACACACCTTAACTTTGACAAAATGCCAAAACCTATCACATAATCAAACCTTCGTTAGTTGTTTTGGAAGGGAGAGTATGAAGTAAGCCAGGATTTGGTTTTCCCATGGGTGTGAAAGAAATCAAATGAGTAGGATAAACACACAGCCCTGGTAGGTATAAAAAGTGAAATGGAATCTCAGAATTTTGCTGGAAATCTCATTTAAGAATTATCACCCCAAAGTCACCGCAACCTTAATTTTGATTTTAAAAATTTTAGTTTTACATTACTCCATCAGATAATATACTGTACAAATTTGCTTCTTAACAATATAAGAAAAGCAAAAATCACAGTGACATTTTACTAAATGATACTTATGTATGTACTTTTAAAAACAACAAAAAGAAATTAAGTTGTGTATCAAAGCAAAAGTGTTCTCCATGTTTTCCTTTAAAGTATGTATTTCTGGATTTTGTGATGAAAGTTGGCACTTCTGCTTCCAGAGATATGTAGGGGAATGTTCTAAAACCTGCTATGCAAAGTGTGGTGCATGGACAAGGAATATCCACAACACAGAGTCTGTTAGAAATGAACACTCTCAGGCCCCACCCTAGACTTTCTGAATCAGAGTCTGCATTTTAACAGGGTCCCAGGTGATTAGTAAGCACTTTGAATTTGAGAAACACCTCCCTGGGCAACTTAACTCTTGATTTTTCCCATCTCTCTCCCAATTTCCCACCTTCCTTTTGCTCAGGGATCTCTTAAGATTTCCTCAATCAACAGTTTTCAGTTTCTCACTTGGCTCAGTGTTGTTTCAAAGAACCTCCTTCAGGTGTTTTGGCCTCCTCTTCACTGCTGTTCTCTGGTGACTTCCCTGCTTCTGATGCATAAAATAGCTGGAAACAGCTGGTAACACTTTCTAAATAGATCATTAAAACTTGAGGGAGAAAAAAAAACATCTCCCCAACAGGCCATGATACCTATAATGCCTCAAGAACCCAAAAGCTGAAAGACAGAAAGGAAGGAAGGCAGGAAGGCAGGAAGGCAGGAAGAAGAGAGAGAAGGAAGGAGGAAGAAAGGAAGAAAAGAAAGAAAAAAAGAAAAGAAAGTATGTGAATTATTGTCCTGTGATTCATGTAGTTTTTATTTTCTTTAAACTCCCTTTCCTACATTATAAAAACCATAATGCCAATAGGGTATAAACTGTGCTAATAAAAATGTTAGATTAATATTCATTTCTTTCTGAGATACAGATGAAATTCTGGGGTGAAAGCACTACATAGGACATTTAGGCTTGGGATTTAAGGCCATTGATTGAATAATTGTTGCTGCCTTTTAGGTTAATACTTCAGTTAATTCTTTTTATTGCCTAATAATCTTTTCTGTTGCCAACATGACAATGTATTGGATAGTTCAATTTTGTGTTTGTTTTGCTTTTAAAGGAGAGAGTTAAAACAATTGTGATGCCTTTGCCACAAATTTTTCCATGAAAAATCACCTATTACAGGTGGAAACAACTTTGAACATATTATGGTTTAAATTAATTAATCCTAATAAATAGCCATGTGTCTCTTTGGAGGTTAACTAAAATATCTATGTAAACCTCCACAGAAAAATTATAATATCGTTATTGTCATTGAACCATATAATATAATTAAATGATATTCATTCACTGAAAATCCTGCCCTTTTGGGCAATTTTGCACCAGGGGACATTCGGAAATGTCTGGAGACATTGTTGACTGTCACAGTTTGTGTGTGTGGGGATGGGTGGTTAGTGCTCCTGGCATCTAAGGGGCAAGGCCAGAGGTTCTGATAAACATCCTTCAATGCACAGAGCAGCTTCCCCGCCCAGCAATAAAGAAGGATCTGACCTAAAATGGCGATAGTGCCAAGATTGTGAAACCTTGCTATAGGTGATAAATAATAGTGCTCCATCAGGAGCTGTGGTCACTTAAGAGATCCTGGGAGACTGCCAGCTCCTTCTCTACATTCCAACCATATTCCCATCGGAAGCTCTAAATTCCAAATCTGTTGAAATATAAATTTTAAAAAAATAAAGAAATGATTCATTCCAAATTTGAAATGATCTTTCATGGAATGATCATATCACCTGAGGATTATAAAATTAATATATTTTTTCCATTTTTATTCTCACTTTCCCCAGAGAGGTATTCATACATAAAACCTTACAATTAACTCATGTAACTTTCCTCGGAGGAGTATTTCTGTCTCAACTTTTAAATTGTATTTCAAATCTTAGAGGAAATCTGGTAAGAAATTATGGCACTATACTATTAGGCCTGGGGCAAATTCTCAAAATGAGTATCTGGGAGGATATTTAGTGAAACTTTGGTT
>PVKH010017568.1:0-15379 GCA_004027955.1 Chaetophractus vellerosus | reverse complement strand
CGGCTACCTGCGATCTTTACTCATAGATTGCTCAAAAGACATAACCACAAGCACAAACACAAGGGTCAGTTATGGCGCATATGGCTTTGGCCACTGCATTTGCTGCCTCAAATGGGAATATTACAAATGAAATTTTATGAATAGTAAATACATGTAGGAGATTAATCATCTCCAGAAAACTGTGAAATCCCTTTCCCAAAGTTAGTTTTAGAGAGTGAATGAAGGGGAGAAAGAGAAAGAGGGAACACACCAACAGCCAACAGCTTAGCGTTGCTGGGCTCCATAGATGCTATCAGAAGCATGGGAGAGCGATATTAAAGATCTTGTAGAAGCACGCCTTTCAACATTCTTCTTTTGGCTCTCAGAAGATCAGAGAGAGCTGCGGGAGGATCTTTGCAAGCTTAGAGTTGTTTGACTTTTGAACAGACTTATTGATGAACCCTTTTCATGCCATTCCAATGAATTCTGATGACTCACTGGCTAGTTTCTCTATCAGGTGAGTCTATAGAGTGCATCAGAAAGTAGCATTTGCTAAGCAGCTTGGGTATATCAATGGATTTAAACCTTATTACATCCCTGTGCCATTACTATTACCCCAGTTTTATAAATAAGGAAATAGGGCCTCAGAGAGTAAGGAGATGTGAGTGAGTTGCCCAGATTCTCCTATGACCCATGATGGCAAAGCTGGGACTGAAACCCTGATCTTCTGTACCTCCTCACAGCCATGTCAGTTTGTGGCCCTGGGGCTCCCCACCTGGACAGTCTCTGGCCTGTCCTCTAGTCTCAGAATGACCATGAGCTTTGAGTTGGTTCAACTCCAATTCTTTAGCTCATCTCCAAAGCATGAACACTGAACGTAAGTCAACAGTGCTTCTTTCAGAGAACTACCCAACATCTTACATTCGCATGCCATAAAAATATTTTGTGACCTAGTTAAGTTTGTGGAATACAGAATTGAAAACACAGCTGACCAGGTTTTTTAGTGCAGGACTTCTGTGGACCTTTGATATGCCAATGGGAACTGTAAGGGGAGGCTATGGCATGCATGGTTTCACAAGTTGCCGGCTAATTCATGGGTTCATTCATCCTTTTATTCTGGAAGAACACCGCAAGGGATTGGTGTTCCATGAAACAGTTTTGGAAACACACATGTTGGTAGCATGTCATCTTGGGAAAATTACTTTACCTCTTTTACTCTAAGTTTTCTATTCACAAATTGGAGTAAAGAGATTCCAAAGGTCCCTTTCAGCTTTGACAATTTTATGCTACGCCAGGTATATCTGCTAACAAATGAACTTGCTAAATATAGAATAACATTTAATGAAAACCATTCATTGATTCATTGATTCATTCAAGAAACACTTATTCATTTCCAAGCACTATGCTAGGTTCTGAGGCTATATCATCAAATAAGATGCAATTAAGACAAAGCTACATTGTCCACCCTCAAGGAAGGAAGAGGATTGAAAAACAACATAGCGAGAGAGCAGTAGAAATATGCATAGAATATGCACACATATGAACTGATGATAGTAAAACAAAACAGTAAGAGAAAAGTAGAAATATTCATAAGTAATGAAGAATGGAGGAGAGTCCTCCTTTTTGTGGAATTTGGGAAAAGCCTTCTGGATGGAGGACACTGATCTGATCTCAAGGGATGGCCAGGCATTAGATGAAGGGCAGGTACTCCAGGCAGAGGGGACATAAGAACAAAAGTGTCGGGTGAGGAGGCAGTATAATGTGTGCAGAGCTCTCCAAGAGCTTAGCTTTGCTAGAATACAAAGTTCAAGGCTGGGTATGGCAAGCATAAAGTTACAGGAGTGGGCAGGGGCCAGTAGCTGAGGATCTTCTCCTATCAGATGCTTGAACTTTATCCTGTGTGATGGGGAGCCGATGGAAGGCTTGAGGCAGGGGGGAGAGATGTTCAGAGCTGCATTTTACACTGCTGTGTGGGAATCAAGCAGAGAGAGAAAAGAGAGGCAGGAAGAGCAGTCAGGAGGCTACTGTAGACGCTCAGGTGATAGGTGATAGGTGATGCACGCGTGAAGCAAGATAATGACTACAGGGAAGCAGAGGAAGGGCTGGATTGGAGAGCTGTTAAGTAGGCATCACCTCCTCAACCTGGTGATTGCCTGGATGAGCAGGGTGACCGAGAGACTGTCACCGTCTAGACCGGATGATTAAGTGTATGATGACTGTACAAGAAGAAGTACTACTTCATGGAGGAAAATGATGTGATGAGATTGGCTTTGGAGCTGTTGAGTGTAAAGACCTTTCTAAGACATCTGCTGATTAAATTCTGGAGTCACGCTACAACCCCATTGTGTGCACTAAACCCAGATGACGGTTTCACTCTGAGTAGAGAACTAACATTCAAAGGCCAGTCCACGTTGCCACTTATTTCTTTTAGATTATTGGAATATTGCAAATAGTTGGCAGGTAAAATTTAAAATAAATAGAATTATTAATTAACATTCTAAATAAATTCAATTGAATCTTCCTTAGCCATAAAATTATGAGATAGGCAATAGCCAGTGTTTATACTCACTGTAATTCCCATCAAATTGAAGCCCCTGCATAGCTATGTAAAAGGGTTCAAGTCTAGTTGTTTTCAAGAATACTTATTGTTGAAAGAAAATAAACCTATAACCGTTTAGTTTTGATTTTTTTATCAATATGATAAAACATCATTGAAAATAATCTTCTTTTAATAAAACAATTAAAATTTGTGTAGGTAAATTAAAAAGATTATAAATCTACTTTTCTGGGCTTTATATATGCCAGATGTTAAAAACTTTGCAGAATCTCTTAACTTTCCTAGTTGTCAGGGTGAACTGAGGCATTTCTATGGGGCTCTTGTCATTTCCTTGTAGATGTACTAGATAAAGTAGCGTTCTAGTCAGATTCTGTCAGGATCCTTCTATAGGTTAACAATATGGTCTGTGTAAGAATTGGCCCAAATATCATCATTTAAGCATGAACCAGAGCCCAGTTGTTGCAGCTCTAATAGCAAATGATTCCAGGATTCTCGAAGGAGATGATAGGAAAGTTACAGTACAAAGGGGATGAAGAAGGATGAGAAAGGGTGAATGTAAGGAAAAAAATCTCTTACCAGGTTCTTGTTGTATTTTGAGGTTGTTTTTAAACCAGGTTATCTGAGGCTCCGGTACACCTCTGGCACGACAGTCTAACGTGGTAGAGTTGCTGAGGGCCACCGTTTGATCGCTGAGGTTCCGCAGGAGGTAGGGGGCTTCCTGATCTGGTGAACAGAGAAAGGGAACTGTCATCACTCGTCAGTTGTATTCCTCATTGCGTTTGCACATCCACACTCTAAACATTGAGAGAGAAACAGCAAAACCCAACCATGTTTTCATTTGGACCTTGTCTCTATGCTTTTCTCCTGTGGTTAACATACCGCTTTCTCCTAAATAAGTTGCTACAATAGATCGATATTTGTTAGAACACAGAGCAAAATAAAATGTTAGATTCTATATATTCAGATTTCAAGACAAAGGTTTTTGCCTGGCCAACTAGAATTTTTCCTTTCCTTTATAGAAACTTTTCCAAAATATTTTGCAGGTTATCTTAGGAGAAATAAATAAAAGATATGATTTTGCATATAGGCTTGTAATGAATTTTCACATAGATATATAGTGTTGTTGTGATGGCTAATACAAATCTGCATTGTATTGTATTGATGTGTTTGTGTGAATATGTTAGTAACTTAAATTGTAAGGCAGCAGACCAAACGGGAGAATTTCTTGAACTTCAAAAGCTTTATTGATCATTTCCTTCCTCCATACCCTCCCCAAATGCAGGTATCCAAGGGATTAATTCAAGAGGCAGAGGCACAGAGGTTTAGGTTTTGCACTATATAATAGTACAAATATTGTATTTTATATTATTTTCTCTTAGAACATACAAATATGATACAATACAATTTATTTTAATAAAATGTCAACCAATATAGTACAACAAAATGAATTTAATACATTAGGATGCAATACATTACAACATGAAAATCCCACATGGGAAGGCAGTACCCCCAATGCCCCCAATGAATACAGTGTCTCTATTTAACGAAGGTGTCAGTCAGTCCTGCTGATGTGTATACATTCTAGTTAGGTGGGCACTGGATTGGTAGCCCAAGCTTTCAAGATAAAAGAATAAAAACAACTAAAGTCTTTCCTACCCCCCTAAATCATCCCTTTCCCCCCTCGTTGCAAATTCCAGAACAGAAATCTAAAAAAAGTTTTGGCATGACTTACACACTCTACATCACTGGTTTCACTTGTACAGTATGAGCTTTCTCTGAACATTTCCCCCCTCGTCTCAGTGTACTAAAACTGTGAAAGCAGCTCAGGAGTGGCTGCAATGCTACAGGAGAAGGGGCATTGCAACGTCTTAGATTTCATGTCCCCGACAGGACTCTGCCAAGGCCCCAAACCTTTCTCTTTTTGTTCCTGCAGGGAAACTGTCAGGATTAGCATTCATTAAAGCCACTCAGAAATCCTCAGTTAAAAAAGCATCCTGTCATAGAACTTTCATAGCATGTTGAAGAAGTATAACATGGCAGGGTTACTACTGTTAGGAGAAACCTGTTTCTCACTACATTTTGACCCCCATAGCTTATTATTAGTCTTTTCTCACTTTACAGAATGAAATCTGAAGGCGGAAAAAGAGTGTGGAGGAGAGTGCTCTGATGGATAAAACCTTCACACATGACGTGGAAAACGAGAGCAACTGGCCTCTCGCCTGCTCCCGAACGTCCTTCTTATTCTACCTTGCCCCCAAGAGCCATTCCAGCATGTCTGTGCAGGCAAAACCTTCAAGGCATGATAGCTTGTACAGGCTTTGTCATTACAGTCCCGGCATTTTTACACAGTAAAGACCCCTAGCACATCAGTGAAACATGACAAGACAATAAAGAACATCGTCACATCCCTCTTCAGTATATTTTACAGTGGCAAGCCAACTTTGACAGGTCTCACTGGAAACGCAGATCCAGTTCACTCGGTTGTACTTTTAATAGCTTCCCCTAGTGCACATGCTATTTCTCATGCACTAAATAGGATAAAAGAATCTATCACTGTCCATGTGCCTTATTATAAAAAGGAAGTCTGAATACAGGGCTCACAATATCCAATTTAATCAACACAGACAAGATTTCGGCTTCCCTGACAGGTGTATTGGAAAAACAATGCTAATATAGACAAGAATCTTTTATTTTAACATAAATGTCATGAAAAACTCTCAAAGGCCCTATCCGTACAACACAAACTTCAGATGAGAAGCAGCAAAAAGGCTGCAGAATAAACACAGGACTCTCAATTAAATACAAGGTTCACATAAACATATCTGAAACAAACAGTATTATGATTTTTGTTTCTTTGTACCCATTTAGAAAATGTCCTATGTGAAAAGTGTCATTTTTGGCTAGTTTCAAATGCCCGATCTTGTACAGAAATCAGCCAGGGAATCATATTTTGTCAATTCCTTTAGATGTCGCAGTAATCTATTTTGACATTTCAAATAGGAAAGGTACATCAAAACCATATTTTCAAACCTAAGTGACTTGATAACAATAGAAAGCTGGTTTCCAATTTTTGAAAAGTCTGGCTGATCCCTTCAAACTGAGAAAAAACAGAATTAACAGAATATTTCTGCTGGTTAACAACAGCCAAATTTGGTAGCTCCCACCAGGTTCTTCTTTTACTTTTCAATGCTATAGCCCCAAAGAGCTGCCAGGCCCCACAAATTCGTGGTTTCCATTTTCCACTTGGAATGGGGTTTGAGGAACCAGCCCCACGCCCCTACTCTGTCTTAATTGTTCTCCATATTAAGCTCTATTGTTCTTTCTTTCCACCCTCTATCCTTCCCCCATGCCACACACAAAAGAGAAACTAATACAGAACAAAAAAATCCATGCAGTTGTTTCTTCTTTGGGGAAGGGTTAATTACACAATGAACAGATAATTTATTCTATGGAATTCTTAAAATCATACTGAAAATATTAAAATATTAACATCTTCCTCCTCCCCACAAAAACTGCTACTACAATTTGAAGAGGAAGAAAATGGTAAGTTCTCCATGTCCAATTCACCTTTTTTTTTCCCCTAAAGCCATCCCCAAGTCATTCCATTTGCCTTTTAGCTTTAGTCTGTGGCACTGAGGTATGGTTTCCTGAAGGAACACATGGACTTATGATGAACAAAGTCGCCAGGCCACAGAGCTATGGGTAAAATTTCAAGATACAATTGATTATTCTTTCCTTTGGGCCGACAACTTCCAGGTTACTAATTGTTTTCAGAGCATTTGGAGCTCCATAAAACTGGCATTCTGGGGAAATGCCATTGTTTACTCTTTCACACATGACAAAACGACAAAAGCAATTCCCACGTGAAAGACAAGTCTAGCGGTGGGACAGAGTCTGTTACCTAAAGGAGGAGCCAGCCTGGTGAGTCCCCAAGCCTGGCAAGTTGTCATACTGCCACCTCCTATTGAACCACCCAGCCACCCTGTTTTTCAGCCAGGGCCATTTTGGTCATTACAGTTTGTTTTCCTATAGTTCATGCTGTACATAATGATCAATTATAAATGAAAACAACATAAAAATGCATATTAAATTGGTGAAAAGGTCACTTTTTCCTCACATGCAAGCTTAAAATAAGAGATTGCAATTTCTCTCGATTTAAAAATGTTTTTTTAAATGACTTTGTATTCTGCTTCTGTACTTTTGACAGTTCTTGATCCCCATAAGAAATCCTATTAACATTTGCATATGGGGAAAGTAGCCTTTCTTCTTACTGGACACATTTTAAATTTACCTTTGGAAGAATGCATTAAAGCTCTGGTCACAATGGCTTTTGTTTCCTTGATAAATTGATAGTGATACACCTTGAATGCCATCATTTTTGGATGATAAATTTCTTAAATAAAAGAATAACCAGGGGATAAAAATATTTAAATTCAGGCATGATCCACTTTTTTTCTGGCACTGTCAGTGGCATAAGCCAGAGGAAACCCTCCCCTGGCCAGCCTGCCGGCTCCCCAGGGTGGCATGGAGGAGGAGGTGCAGATGACTGGGGTGGGCTTGGATCCTTCCTCTGGTGATAAACCTTAGCCATCTCTGAATTACACCAAAATCTTGTACCCCTCGGGCCCAATTTGGAAGCTCCAGCTTAAGAGTAACGTGCTTAATGTCAAAAAAGAAAAAAACACAAGCATTTTCAAATAAATAAGCATTATAACTTGCTATTCAGGTGCTATTTACAAATCAGAGCAGATGCAATAGTTCAAAATAAAACCAAGCAGAGAGGTCCCGACAGAGTCTCAAATTCAACCGTACACGTTCTGAGCTGGAAAATTAACTTATGCATGTCCATCTTTGGCAGCAACCAGCATTTGTTTAAATTATTCGTTTGTGCCGCTTTGAAGCTTAAAAATAAAAGGAGGCGGGCATCAAAGTGGAAGGAAAGGATCAGTCCCAAGTTGTTGTTTATCAGGCAGGAGAAGACAGCAAAGAGCAAAAAACACAGAATGAAGTGCAGGGATCCTCCAAATCCAAACTCGCACCAGGTCGGTCACAGAGCAGACCCCTCAGCCTGAAGGGGAGCCCACAGGTCGGGACCTTGGGGTCCCGTTATTACTCTTATCGCCAAACTCATTTTGGGAGGAGCGTCTCCTCTGAGCCTGAAAGTTAGCAACAGTGACAATAAATCAAGATGATATGAGACAACTGTTACTTTTTTAATGAGTCCTTTAATGTTTTACATTATTTTGAGTTGTACAATCATTCCTTGTGCTTTTAAATTTGGAGATCCGAGAGAAAACAGCCTTTTTGTTGCAGTGCTCACCTCTAATTGTAACTTCTTTCTTCTGCAGGGTTTCTTCCCCTGTGTATACGTTCCTGGCCCTGCAGGCATAGGTGCCTGAATCTTCCAGAGAGACGTTCTTGATGACGAGATTAAGAGTAACGGAGTACTCTTTCGTGACCGCCATTTTTTGCTTGCTAATACTGTA
The DNA here is from genome assembly GCA_004027955.1 of Chaetophractus vellerosus. Lineage (NCBI taxonomy): Eukaryota > Metazoa > Chordata > Mammalia > Cingulata > Chlamyphoridae > Chaetophractus > Chaetophractus vellerosus. The sequence continues at coordinate 7,357 of PVKH010017568.1, read as the reverse complement.
GTGCTTTGTTCGGTTATTAACTGTCCGCAGTAAAATCCAAGTAATGTCTCTGTACAAGAACTTGTTAACTGTGCACGACAGTTTCAGGTCCTCTCCTTCTGCCGGCATTTTTTCCAAGTTAACATGAAATCCGTTCGGCACATCTAGAAGACAAAAATTAAGAAGGTCAGTTTGCAGAAGGTTCAAGGCCTCGTAATGAGACAGCAAATCCTCTCGGCATCGCCACCGAGAGGACGAGTGTCACCTTACTTTGGGGGAACTGATAAAGGCAGCAGGTAAAGGAACTAATAGTGTTCATCCCGCCAGCAGGTGGGGGTGCAAAACTGGCTAGGCTGTTCGGGTGCACCTTCCTCATTTGCCCAAAGTTGCTCATCCAAGAGGAATTTTTTTTTCCAGCTTTGGGATGACCACCATGTTTCCCATTTCTTAATTGCACATCATACTCCTAGAGTAAACGGGCATTTGAAGTGGGCAAAACAGTGAGGGCTCCGAAGAGCAGTTTGTACTAAAAACCAAAGATGCTTTTATGGTCAAACATACCCAAAACAGGTTTCTTGGTAGGAGCAGTTGGGAAGTCCCTGGTGCTAGGGGGCTTCAGTCAGGCCCATCGGCCCCACTTTAGTTCTCAACTTTTCAGTGAGAAACACCTGATTTCCCACGTTCCCTCAATTTGAGGGCAGCCCTCCTACCGCAGTTTGCAGCGGCTCTCACTGCTGCTCGCCAGGAGAGCTGCTTCACCTGCTGGGGACACCCTTTAGGGCTAACTGGAAGGGGTGCGAACCCCCAAAGTGAGGGTTAGGGGCTGTGGAGGTGGGGTAGGGAGAATAATTTTTCCAAAAAATCTAATTTACTCTCAAGGAAATATCTTCAACATTTTCTAAAAGTGACTCCATCATTAAAACCCATTTTCTCCAATGTCAACTCCCAGCCAACTTTCATCCCCGTCTCCTAAGTGTCCCTACTAACACCTCAGGAGCTCCCCTCCGTGACATCATTTAACATTTGGGCTGAGAGTTCCTTAGCCATTAGACCATTTCACTGCAGTATTTTAAAGAATCCTTGGCCTCTGGCCCTAAACTGACCTGCTCCCAGAACCTTCCCAGGGCTTGTTACTGGTGGCGTATCTGTATTAGAGCAAAGAATTTGGGCCAACATTTTACAAAGTACTTTGAAGATGAAAAGCAGTATGTTATGCTATTATTATTCTTATCCTTTGCACACAAAGCTATAAAGAAACCTTTAAACCTTAAGGGGACAATAGTCCAAAATTAGATATCACATCAACTCTTTTCCTAAATCTCACTTTGCTTGTTTTTCTGATTTTTCTGGGCTCTGCCTTTATTATAAAGTGTCACGTCTGAAGAAATGCCAAAGTATTCATTTGAAACCTGGGAGCGGTGGGTAACAGTGGCTTATGAAGCTGTCAGTGGTTAGGGAGAGAGGAGACCAGTGGAGGGTTTTCCTGTTTTAAAATGAAAAAACTAAGAATGTGCCAGAAGATGCAGGAGCTGACAGTTGTTTTTAACATAACAATAAGGTATCAGAAATAGCTGTTCTAATTCAGCATCTTTTTATATTTGGGACGTTTTCCAGGCATGAGGAGTAAAACATCAGCCATCAACTTTTACACAGATACGAGAGCAGAAGTATTGTGTGTTGGTTGCAATCAAATCAGTTCTGAAAAAGGCCACAGACTTTCCATTTATGAGGTTTCATCGTGGTAGTAGAGCCCAAGTGAGCCCCAGTAACACCACGAGATCATGTAGAGAGTTTCTATTTACTTTAGTGATTTGAAACTTCCTGTGGAAACAGCTCACAGGTTTCCTGATGGAAGATTTTGTTTATCTTTGCCAAGCACCACCAGGAATCTCAAAATAAAATGCATTTAGTGACACTGGGAAAGCAGGGAGATAAGGCAGTGCTGTTCCTGTCTCAGCCGCAGTCACGCTGGGTGCCAGCAGCACAGCAAAAACCCACGGGGAGAGCGGAGCCCCGCCAGCTGGGAGGGCCATGTGTTATGAGGCCAGTTTGGTTTAGGTTATCAGATGGCCTCTTAAAAACGATCATCTAGTCTTCAGTATAGCCCCCTCAGTATTCTCTTTTGATCCAGGGAAGAGGATAAATAAAATGTCCTCAACTATTTGATGATTCCAGAGGGATTTTCTCCTTCATTCATGTTGATTTTTTTTTTTTTTAGCCTGAGTACAAAAAACAGACCCCAGAAAGAATCGCCTTCTAAGTCTCAAAGGGAAACGAGACATGGTCCCGCACTGGCGCCTGCTGCAGATTCGACAGTCTTCATCATCGCCAAGTAAGACTCATCCATCCAGGACAAGGCTTCTGCCCGTGCCGTGGAAGGGGCCGGCGCCGCGCAGAAGGGACCTTCACCCTACAGTGACGTATTTTCAAAGGCGCACCTCTGAAGGGAGGATATTTTGGCTCCATTGGTTCAAACACATGGACTAAGTGAAAGAGACAAGCGTAGAGATTTGAAAGGATGAAAGCGTGCTCAAAGGATGAATATAACATTCTTAAAAAGAAAGTGAGTGGCTGTTTCAGGTAGAGGCCAGGGCCAGTGAGTGCCTGCTTAGACTCGAGCCAGAGGAGGACTCTAATGGTACCGTGAACCAGTTTTCACCCATGTGGAAGGGACTCCAAGCTACTGTATTCTAAGGAAGGGGCAACATCGTTGAAATGAGGCTCAATAAAGATCCAAATCAAGATCTTTTGACTTAGTGCAGTTAAATTTTAGACAGGTACTTTTCAAAGCTTTGTCTTCGCTGAGTCAAGTACACACATTGAGCAAATACCCATTCATTTCCCAGAAAATAGACATATCACACACCGCGTTCCTAAGAACAGTCTCATCTCTACTGAGAACAAATTTCAGGACAAAGATTCGAGAGAGAAAAAGATAATAATTAAAAACAAATAATGAGTGTAAGCAAAATCAATCTATCATTAGCGATAAAAAAAAAAAGAGAACTTTTAGGACCGGAGGAGAATCTTGATTTGAGAGGAAAATCTGTTCCAGGCAGTGGGGGCTTGGCTGACTGAACTTGTGCTCAGTTTTAGGATTAAAGTTCTCAACTTTCTAGAGGGAAAGCCGGCGAGCTTCTTCAGGTAGGTCTGTTCTCACTGAGTTCTCATGGCTGCCTTCTGTGGGCAAGGCTTCCAAGCCTCCAAGCACTCCACGGCTGTAAAGGGTGTGAGTGGCGGGAGGAGGGAGGGGGTTTCCTCCTGAAAGCACCTTTGTCAGCCACAGTCATGTACAAGGAACCACGAGGCAGCAATTAAAAGCTGAGTGGGACAGAGCACATGGTGGCAGTGTAGTTAGTTCTTGGCATCACTGCAGGCTTCTTGGGGACAATAAGGAAATGAGTACCATGTTCCCCTCCACTCAGCACTGCCAGCACTGCCCTCAGGCACAGGCAGGAGAGGGGCCGTCCTGGCCGGGAGATGGCTTTGGGGCTGTGTTCCTCCCACCCTGTGAAAAGTCTGCGGGGTCCACCCAGAGCCTGCGGCACCCCCACTTCTATGTCATGCACCTGGGACCCCAGGATTCCCTGTACAAGTGACCCCAAGCCTGCTTCCAGGCTTGCTCAGGCCCCTCCCCTCTGCCTGGGTCACTGGTCCCGAGGCCACATTGCTTGGCGGTGAGTACACCTTTAGGTGTGGCCAAGGCAAGACTTTGCAAAGGGTGTGCAATGAGTCTGGGTGTGTGGGCTGGGAGACTCCACACGTGGGTGCATGACTGCATGCAGGAGCTCTGAGTCGCCCAGAATTCTACACTTGCACCTGGACTTCCAAGGCATGATGAAGGTGTATTTGCCCGGAGGAGGTCGGGCCACGTTTAATAGCTTGGTAGTGAGTGTGACGTAGAACCTGTCAGTAGCTAGACTCTGTGGGTCTCCACTGGTCGTCTCGTCTGGGCTGTGCCTGTCCTCTTCTCTCCACCTATTTAAGCTCCACCTGTCCCCCCCCAGGGATCCCCTCGAGTCCTGCTCCTTCTCCAAGGCATAGAGCCAGGCGGCCTAATGCAGGACCCGCTAGCCACACTGGCTGTCCAGCACTTGAAATGTGGCTGGTGTGACTGAGGGGCTGGGCTGCATTCAATTAATTTAATTTTCTTTAAGTTAATTTAAATGTTAAAACTGAAGCACTGTCATTGTTTTAAAATATTGATCACATGTTGAAATGATAAACCTTGGACATATTGGGTTAAATAAAAGAGCTTTAAAATTAATTCTACTAGATGTGGTTACTAGAAAATTTTAAATTACATATGTGGCTTACATTCTATTTCTATTAGAAGGTGTTGGCTTGGAGAGTAAAGTCATCGAGCACATTACTTTGGCACATACATTTTGATAAACGGTGATCTATGATTTAACATTTCTTCTTTGTTTCCTTGGTGTTAGAGCTGTCTTCCTCAAAAGACAGGGCTTCGCTGATAGCTCCTCAAGTGCCCAGCACAAAGGTAAAACCGTGCCGTTTCATAGTTAGTGCTCATTAAACTGCCGCAAACCTACCACAATGTTAAGAACACAGCAGGAATCGCTAGATCTTTTGTACCCAAATCAGACATACGGTGGCGATGGAGGTGAAGAGTAACTTGGTGTTTCCAACCAAATGTGAGGACAATAGGAACCTTTGACTTAATTAGTCCAAATCATCTGAGATTGATGAGAAGACCAATCTGTGTGAAATCTCCACCTGCATGTTCCTTAAACAAAGGAGCCTTATGCTCACCCACTCTGTTTCTCTAACGCTGGGGGACAGGGGACTTACTTGCTCCCTACTGGCTCCTCTGTGTGCCTCTTGCCTCCATGGGTCTCATCTCCTCTTCTGGGAAGTGTGGATTTCTGCCATGGCCCAGCTTCTCTGGGGCTTGGCTAACTTGCCAGTCGGCCTCCCCATGATCTGACAACCCATATATCTGATGAAACTGGACCTGCCTATTTCTTTCTGGAAAACTCTGGGCAACTGCTGCAGCCTGCCCTATGCAGTGCAGAGTTTCCAGAGAGTTGGCAGAATGCCCAGGTTTCCTCAGAAATTGCGGGAGTGTGGAGCCAGGCAATTGTTTTTATACCTTGAGCTGCTTACTTCCTTCCTGTGCCCACGATGGGACATGGAGAGTGCCATTTGTGTACCTTGGAGGTTTTAAGATTTGCAAGACTATTGTATTTAAGGCTAACAAATTTTAAATGCTACTAACAAATAGTCCATGAACAAAGCTCAGTGTCAGGTTTTTATAGGAGAGCCTCGCTCCCAATAAGTGGAAATTATTTAAGTTGCAAACAGCTTCTTGGTTGAAAAAAAAACATGCCATCATATGTATTGCAATTGGTTTCCTTGACTATTATTGAATAACTGCTGTGTGGCAGACCCTAAGGGAGGTCAAATGTGAATGTGAAAAAAAAAATGAACATGACAAGATCCCAAATTCATAATCCAGCCTGGGAGAGAGACATATACAAATGACTCTAAAAGAGAATTCAGGGAAATAACTCTTTAGGAGACCCCGTGAGGCTGGAGAATTCTATTCCTGAGAGCAAGGATGAAGGCACTCAAAGTCTGACAATTCTATGGAATGTTCTTTTATAACAGGTCACTCAAGCTATAAGTGTACTAAAAGCAAATGAGATTGGGGAGAGACCGAGGTCACCAGGCTGTGTTTGTGGGTTTAGGATGGGTGGCTTACCTGTGACATAAAAGCTTATGTTTCTTCCCACAGTCCCTACTTTATTGGAAGCCATGCAACTGTAGATTCCAGAAATTCTAGAGTCAGCCACGACCAAGGTGCTTGCCGTCTGCAAAAGAAAAGGGAACTTTAAGTAGCAATAGGACGAAGGACTATTTGAACATCGCTAAGATCCTTCTGAGAGTTGAAATGATTCGGCTGTTCATTCATTCAACAAAGACAGTGTGCACGAGTGGTGGTTACCAGAAGGTTCTCCCCTTGCCGAGCCCCAGCAAGAATGGAAAAATAACAGGAAAGCAGGTCCTCAGGAGACCGGGGGCTATGACATCCGACTCATAGGAAGGGTTCAGGCTTATTTATCTCGTGCCGCTGGTGTAACAATTACAGACACGAAGCCAAGATGCGGGACTGCACGTCCTGCACTGTGAGGCTCCACACCCGTGAGAGGAGCAGGTGAGAGCCGCCGCCTTCCCCTCTGTGGGCTGACCCGAGCTCAGGGAGGTGTTTGGTCACAGGAACCTTCCCCTCGGCCCAGTTCTGAAAAGGGCATGGCGTGGGGCAAGGTCGGAGGGGCAAAGCTGGCTATGCTCTTTCTGCTACGCACTGAAAGAATGGGGCAAACGGCCCCAGATGGTGCTGAAGGAGCCCAGAGGCTGAAAGCTCACAACAGTGCCGTGCACAGGCGCGTGTGTGCATGTGTAAATTACTAAATTTCTCAGTTCTGTCCACTCCTTAGGAGCTGGGTGTGAGGGGAGGGTATATGGAAACTGTACTTCCTGCCTAACGTTTCTGTAAACCTACAACTGTTCTATTAAAAAAATCTGAAAAAGGAAGTTATGAATGAATACCCTACCACTGTTTCACTATTAGGGCTGCTATTTCACAAATCAGCCCCTAGAGAAATAGTATTAGTCAAAATTTTGTGAACTTGCAATTACTTTCCAAAACTGCGATTTCTCGAAAAGTAATGAAGCAATGAAACAAAAACTGAATAGTTTAAAGACTTGTACTATTGTTTTCTTTTGAAGGAAAAAAAAAAAAAAAACACCCAGCAACCTGAGACAAATTGTTGAAATCTTAAATTTAGCCCAACCTTGAAAAAAAAAATGCACGCTTCTTTATGAAAATAAAATGCAAAAAGCAAGAAAGGTACTCATACTTAAAAAGAAAAAAGGTTCTATTCAGTTACTAATAAACCTTCACAGCCTGTCTCCTAGGACAGATACCATCCTAGGCTTTGAAACTGTTGAGGCTGTGCTGACACTTTCAGACTCACGGGGAATGACGTGGCTAAAGTAAGGTATGGGCTGAAATGTCACAGCAGACCTCAGGGGGTGGACATAAACTTGAGCGCGGTTTGGCCACTGGGAAGGGTGGTAACATTTCTGAGTTGTACTTTACTTCTATTCTCTGACTCTGTCCAATAAGTTAAGGTATTTCCGTCTTTAATCTACAGATAAGGCAGGGCTTTTCAGCCAGCAACTTCACTGCTCCAGCTTCTCTGTAATCTGCACTACGGTGTAGTGAACCTCATCCCATACTTCTCTTCTGTTTATGGAAGGATCTGTTTAATTGCATCCACTCATATATTCTCTGTGAGTCACTGAAATTATCTGTAAAGTGGTCACACTGAGTGGCAGTTTCCATCCCATT
>PVKH010017567.1:0-15380 GCA_004027955.1 Chaetophractus vellerosus | reverse complement strand
GGTTGGACTGGGGAAGAATCCATTTCCTAGTTTATTCTGATTGTTGGCAGAATTCATTTCCTTGCAGCTATATGGTTACGGGCCCCAGATTTTTGCTGACTGTGTGGTACTCAGATCCTAGAGACTGCCATCAGTTCCTGGCTATATGGGCTTTCCCAACATGACTGCTTACTTTATTGAGCCCATAAGTAGAGTCTCTAGCTCCAGTAAAACAGAGTTTTATATAATGTAACATAATCACGGACATGTCATGTCATTACCTTTGCCATATAATGTAATCTAATCATAAAGTGGCATCCCACTACATTTGCCATATTCTATTCGTTAGAGGCAAGTCACAGATCCTGCCATGCTTAAGGGAAGGGGAGTACACAAAGGCAGAAACACGAGGAGCTTAGAATCCTTGGGTTACCTTAGGGTCTGTTCACCAAAGAAATATTGCTAATAGATAATGTTGTTAGCCTTCACTTTGTGACAGGTATTTTCTAAGTCTTTGTAATCATTGCTCATTTAATCCTGACGAACTTTTGCAAAAACCAAGTCTCAAAGATGATCAGAAATTTGTCCAAAGTTCCACACAGTGAGAATATGTTTTCACCTTTCTCTGTTTGGGTTTCCAAAGTTTGCCCCATTGAAACAGTTTATATTTTCATACCTGTTTCATTCAGTTTAGGAAGCCAAGACTAAGCACCTGAGCGTACTTTGATTATGGCTTCATTGTCATAACTAAGCTTTCCTTGGGATACGAAATAGATAAGAAAGTAGCATATATCTTACTCTCTTGAATAATCTAAGTAATTTCCACTCACACAGACATGAATGGCATGATAACATTGGGGAAGGCAGAGGGGCATGCACGCCTATGTGTTGGCCTATGTAGGATTCTAGGTGTCAAATTCTAATGAAGTAGCAGCATAGTAGGTAGAGAAGGTACAAACGTGTGATGTTATCTGTAGGGGATACCTATCCCCACTACACCTCAAATAGTTGGACACTTTGCTTTTGACAATCCTGGGTACATTTAGACACTCCTTTTGAATGCTTGGGGGTTTGGGCTCCATTTATTCCTGTGAAATAAGATCTAGTAAAGGAGATATTATTAAGGATGGAATCATTAACAGGCTACACTTGCTTTTCCTCTGGGATTTTTTTAGCCTCAATGTTTCCAGCTCCCTGACTTTATGTAGAAATGTACCCCAACACAAAACATGATTGTAAGATCACATTGGCTTTCATTCAGGAGCGAGCTAAGCATAAGAGAGAATTGAAAGAAGGAAGTACAGGTAATTCTTCTCCTCTCCCTACCAAGGGATGTGAGAAGCTGAAACAGGCTCATTAATACCAATGAGAAATATTAGGTTTAGTCTATTTTTCAATTCACTTAGCTTTCTTTTAAAAAAAATTGAGAGGTTTGTCTTTGTCACATGGTATGTCATGATTAATCAGATGTATTGGATGGGCAAATGGTTTAATAGTTATTGCAATTTGTCACATCAGGCATGGCTTATCACACATTATTAATACCTCAATGGAAAATTAGTTAAACTGGGTCTGGCTTCTATTAAAGATAGTTGTGTGCTAATACTAGTGAGTTTGGAAAAATTGCCACAGGTCTGGTTTAACCAATACACCTTATTATTTCCATTTCAGTATCAGAGCATCCTCATATGATAATTAAGCTGAGAAAATTCTATTCAGCAGGAGAGCAAACAGCTTCTCCATTGAGAGGAGGAGGTTTCAGGCTTCATTAACATGGAGACTCAGGCTCACATAATCTGGAAAGGTGCTGTTCTTGTTTCCCAAAGCAAGGTGAAAGTTAAGATATGCATTTATTTGTAATGCATTTTATTTCCAAACCCTAAAATGTGTCTATTTTGTACTTTGTGTTCTTTGGCTAAATTTAGCAACTATACAGTTGTAGTCTTTGAACATAAATAATAAACACTAGTACTTGCTTCAGAACAAAACAAATAGGAGTCATGCTGGTGTTGGTTTTTCCACAAGAGTAACAATTCACCTTGAGGAATATGAGGGGATCAGATCTTTTCTGATTCTACTTCAGTCAGGAAAGGACTTCTAACCTCTGAAGCCGTGAGCCAATAAATGCTTGTTGTTTAAATCATCCCATTGTGTAGTATTTGTTCTAGAAGTCTGGCAATCTAAGATAATTTGTGTAAGCAAAAGTAAAACATCTCTCTGGAAATTGTGTCATAAAATAGATTTGCTGTTAATATGGTCAATTTGATGTCAGTTAGAAAGTGACTAAATTCTCTTCTGAACAATGGATTCTTACCGCAGTGCACTTTGCTTATAGTGAGTTATAAAAAATGTCAGTAGCAAAAACATTCATGTCTGCAAGTATTATTTCAGAACCTTTACTATATGCAGGCCGTCAATCCTTCTTTTATAATTTGTATACAAACTGGCATTCAGTTTTTTTCTTGAGATAGCCTCAGGGCTAGAGTATTTCTCCTAATAAATGATGGCATTTTTTCCCATTGACATCCTATTTCTATAGAAAAGGATTCCTTTTGGTAGAAACCAGAAACCTATAAAAAAAAATTTTTTTTAAGATTTATTTTTTTTTAATTTATTACATATCCCTTCCCTTTCTGCTTGCTCTTGCTGTGTGTCCATTCTTCTGTGTTTTTCTGTGTCTGCTTCTTGTCTCCCCCCCGTCTTTGCGGCAACGCGCCGAGTCGGCCCTCCGCGGCGGCGGCTAGCTCCGGTCGAGGGTGGCTCCATTCCGTTTTCACGGGCGGCTCTGCTCCATGTTTTGCGGGCAGCAGTGCTCTGTGTTTTTGCGGGCTGCCGGCTTCCGCGGTTGGCAGGCGGCAGCTCCGCTTTTCACGGGTGACTTTGCCATGCCCGTGGGGGCTCCGCCCTGCCCGTGGCGGTTTCTTGCCTTGCCCACGGCAGCTCTGCCCCACCCATGGCAGCTTGCCTTTCTCAAGGCCGTCTGCCCGCTCGGAAAGGCCCCCAGGAACCGAACCCAGGGCCTCCCATGTGGTACCCCAGCGCGCTCTTATCCACTGAGCTATCTAGCCAGGCCCCCTACAAAAATTTTGATCAAGTTCCTAAGGTAAAAAAAAAAAAAGTAACAAACGTAGCCAATACTAGTAGGGTTATATTAATCCTGTTGAAACATCTTAGGGATCTCTAGTATTTTTATCAGCTGGACCCTATTCAGCTGTTATTTCTCAATTCCAAAAGATTTGGTCAAATTAAGAGTAGAATTATACAATGTCAGAAGAAGCTTTAGATTCCTTCCCAGGTTTCCTAACAAGTGGCCAGCAGCAGAATGTAGTTTGACATGCATATTATTTTGTTCGAACATGCAAATATCTTTAGGTCTTTAGGTTGAATGTACAGATAGAGCCTGATTTACTGCAGTCCTGGACATCCCCTGCCCTCTTTCACCAGCTATTCATACCTTGCGAAGGCAGTTGTATTTGTGTGTCTGGGTATATTCACCTCTATGTTTAAGTGATTGAAAAGCTTGGACTCAGAATGGGTGAAAGAGCATCTTCATAGTAATTTCTTAAATCTAAAAATATGGATTCTCTCGTTGGCTCAGAAAATGTCTAAGATGAGAATCTAACATACTTTTCACTGCACATTGATTTACTGGATATTTTCTAAGTGCCTAATTAATTGTCATACATTGCCAGGTTATACACAGGGAAAAACTTCAGAAAGCTGTACTTTATTAACATTGTGCCCTGTGATCTAAATTTAAACAAGGTCTTGAAGTTGATACAACATTTTTGAATGAATCATTTCCCCCTTTTTTTTCAAATTTTATCATTTATGTGATCTTAATTTTACCTGGGATTGGAAAAAGGGAACAATTCCATTTCCCTGTAATGCCTGGACAAACTGGATATAATGCACTGAGGGGGTCCTGAGATGCCTGTTATTTGTCTCACTTGCGTGGTTTGGACCCATTTCCATCAGGATACAAAGCTTCCGGTACCTGAAACTCCTTGAAAGGGCCAAACCTTTCAAAGGGTGCCTCTGACTTGCTTTTCCTCTGGGGTGCCTTCTTTTTGAGAAATGCTAATTCCTTTTCAAGGATACACTTTGAAGGGATTTTTTTGTGTGTGGCTCGTTCACACTGAAAGCATGGGCATAGACTGGCAGAGAGAAACAAAGATGGTATAAAGTTGTTAGAGAAGAACACGCTGTTTATGAAATGCATGAACAGCAGGAGGGACTAGCTTTTGGTCCTAGTTCTGAGACATCTTCAGAAAAGTGGGCATGGTACCCCAGGGTTCTGCTGCCCACTACTCCACTCTCACCATCCCCTACTCCCCTTTTCCTTCCCACACCAATAAATCATTTGAATGTAAAAGCAAAAAGAACTCCTCAGTGTAAAGAAAAGTGAGATTGCAAGAGGACAATGAGGCGTTGGGAAAGACATTGGTTCCAGAAATTGGATTCGAGACATGTAGTGCCAGGATGGAGGACTTTTATTTAATTTTATAGAAAAATGTTCAGGTTATTCTACACTGAGATGTGAAATCTTATTTGCAGCTAAGCCCGGAGGGAGTGAAAGGAACTAGAAGAGCTCATAAAGACAAGCGTAATAGGATTAATGAGAAAAAGGCTGAAGACATAAGCCTTTATTATAGGAACCCTGTGCTAAATTTTAGCATTGATGAAGGGTGAAATGTTGATACTTATCCAAACATTTGTGCCTTCGGGGTACAACAACTGAAGGATGGTGCCTTCATAGGTTCACGCTGCTTAGGTAGGCTATCTGCTCTTTTCAGGCGAGAGGGCCCCTCTGATAGAACAAGGGAAGGAAATCACTGCATGGCAGCAATTCCTGGACCCTCATCCTTTGAAGTAATTCTCAGAATATATTTCATACAATTAAAGCCAAATATAGAGTTAAACAGTAAACCATTGAATTAGAGTTTGGTAGATCATTTAATAAAACAAATATGCAAAATTTGTTTAGATATTTGTGGCTTGAGTAATCTGAAATAGGCTTCTCAATCTAGTGAGTCAATTCATATGAGAGTTCAAGGTCAATCACAAACATGGATTAGAGTATAAGTCGGTAATCAACTTGTATGCTCCATAGTTGATTCTTTTTCTTCTTCTATAAAGGTTGATTGCTGCAAAATAATTTGGACTGAAAATGTGGCTGCTGCAGCAATTTAAATAACTATACCAAAGGGAACATGATCTAGTTATTTCAACTGCATAGTCATAGCTATTGTCAGGGTAATATTTGCAACATTATTTTTTAACTGGGTAAAGAAGACGATGTTGATTTTAGGCAAAGGCAGAGTCAAGTACTGATGAGTTTAATCCACAAAGGGCTTCATTCATTTTTCTAATTTATAGTGATGAATTGATTTTTTCCAGTGTTACTTTCCCAATAAGATCAGTATGTTTTTAAAAAGTATTATTTGAAAAGCAGTATTAATGTACCTGAATTGACAGTCTGAGTGAACAGAGCTATTATAGTTATAAGGGGAGCCAGTTTGAGCACTTTATATACTATAAATAATGATGCAACTCTCTCTTAGTAACAATTGTGCTAGATTTGAGAGAGCACTTCCTATCTATCCCTAGCATCATTGTAAAAACTATTTAACCCTCAGATTTCATATTTATGAATAAAGATATATACTGTGATTATAGAAATATAAACTATATTTGGACAGATACAAATTCTGGAACATGGAAATGTGCATTGTAATTTGTTACAAGGCAAAGACAGATATTTTTTTCTTGATCTAAAGATTTTCAGCTATGGACAAATTTAAAATATTGACCTTGATAATCTTACAATAATATTAATGCCCTATACATTGTGGGAGAATCTGTGTATGTTCCCTCCTTTTATGCGATTTTCTGAATTAGTGCTCGTTAGAATGACGGAATCTTTTTTCCATATTCAACAACACATTTCTGACCAACAAGTACATAGTATGTATATGGAAGAAGACTTGCTTTTAATGTAGTAAGGATTTATTTCAAAACCAATGTCTGGTCCTGAAATGTCAATTGAAAAGATAGCTTTGCATAGAGAACACAGATTTTAGTTAATTATCAAGAGTTTCTGTTTCTGAGGCCTGGAAGTATAAACTTGAGTCATTTCAAGGAAAAACGGCCACTAAATCCTTTACATCAATTTAGAAGAGTGGATTGAGGAAGAAAAGGCCCTTATCTATCCGATTTTCCAGGTCCTTATTGTAGTTGTCATCATAACGGTTATCTTCCTTGTCATCAACGTTATCTTTCCCGGCAACATCCCCGTCCTCAGACTTTAGGACTCCGGATTAAAAATGATCTACACATACACAGCCAAATCTGTTGGGACCAAAATATTCAGTCTGTCTGTTTCTCATGAGGCGTTTTTGGCCTGGCAGGCAGATGCTAGGTCCAATGTTTTGAGTATCCACCATGTGGCTTGGTTCTAAAGATGAATCCCAGCCAGCGAGAAGCACTGAATGTTCTGGCCCTACCATATTTTCATGGGCTCAGCCACAGTCTTAATTTTAGAGCTTTACTCACTGGCTCATACTCATTGAAAACCGTAGCTAGAAATGAGATGAGACCAAAAATGTATCCATTTTTATCTGGCTGGGTCATCTATACAGCTACGCAAGTGATGAGACCCTGTCAACACCAGCAGCACTGGTGACTAGGCTGCCTTCCGGAACCAGTTGGAATGACTGCTGTTCAAGATCGTAACCAATCCAAATGGGGACACAGTGATGAGGGCTCGGTGCTTGCCAAGGCATGCCACTCGGGCCTCTCTCATTTCATTTCCTTGCATTTTAATTTGAACTTCCTATTCAACACTCAACCCTGATTACTCAGTGTACTCCCCCTGGAAATGCTTTCTCTCCGTCCCTTTATATGTAAAACAATGAAACCCTTTGATCTTTCTTTCTTTTCCTGCCCTTTTGTCAATACTTTAGGACTCTTAAATCAATAGTCGGTTCCAGGAGAGAGGTTCTGCTCTTTACTTATTTGAATAAAGGACTCCTTGAGAAATGGGTGATAGACCTGGTGACAAACGAGAGAAAATGCAATTGGGTGCCTCAAGGAAGGACTGAATTTCTAACACCATCTATCACTACTGATTAGCTGCAGTGTGAGAGCGGCAGAGACAGAGACAGAGAGAGATCGGAAATAACAAATGGATTCTGGAGAGAGCCTGGGATTCGCTGCCTGGTTTCTCTGGCTCATCAATCAAATTTGGTGTGTCTGATAGGTGGCTCTGTCACTCCCACCTCCATCCCACCCACCAGAGAATCTGTAACTGTGACAGGCATTCCCTTTACCACAAGCCTTTCAGCAGCAATAGTAGATTCAGCCCCTGCACAAAATGTCGGCGATTCAGTATCTAGTAGCCTGATGTTTCTATTCCAGTTTACCTGTGTTGACGTGAATCCTGTGCATGCCCTCAGTCTGCAGCCTGGCCTCCACCCTGGGGGCGAGTGTTGGCAGCGTGCCCGTCCTGTTCCTCGTGCCAGTGCAACTGAGAGGCCGACATTACATAAAACATTTACAAGAGCTGGGGTAGGGGTTGGGAGGGTCCATAAAAATGTTGGAGCCATCCAAGTGTGAAATGGAAAGATGAAGAAAGTGTCTTCCCAAAGCCATTTATATCTGTCATCTGTTCCGGGTCTCACTCTTAATGTGTCTCCT
Organism: Chaetophractus vellerosus; assembly: GCA_004027955.1. NCBI lineage: Eukaryota > Metazoa > Chordata > Mammalia > Cingulata > Chlamyphoridae > Chaetophractus > Chaetophractus vellerosus. Next base: position 7,703 of record PVKH010017567.1, on the reverse strand, counting down.
GTTCCCTCCCGTCCTCCCACCTTTGCTGCTTAAGCTTGATCTTCCTCTGGGAAAACCTCTGGAGAGGCCACGGGTGTTAGGAGAGCAGCATGTTTGCACATAATGGAAACTTTGGTAGTAAAGTGTTCCATTGACATTGTTCTTTCTCCCGGGGACTTAGCATTGGGGCACACACGTGTGAGTTGTGACCACAGCACATGGTTCAACTTTTGAAATGCAAGCGAGCATGTATGCTTCTGTTTGAACGTGGCTGTATCTGCTAGGAAAGAAAAGCACACCACTTAAAACAAAATGATGGGACCATATCGTTTCAACTTAAAGTGATGAGGCTACTCTAGAAAGACACTATCTCTTTCCCACCCTGATCCTTGGTTCAGTTTCCATTTTTCTCTAAATTATAGATAATAGGCACCTTTATCTCGCAGATTGATGTGAATTCTCAACCTGAATAGGCTGACACTCTTCTGTATATATTAGCTAATTGTGTGCCTTGCATTTGCCTTTACTCATGGGAGGAATTTTTCTTGGTGAAGGAGGCATGATGAGCTTCAGTGAAGAGTAAGGGGAGGTACTAACACTTACTGTATGCTTGATATTAGGCAAGCAATGACTAACATGATTTCCATATATTTTCTATCAATCCTGACAATATCTCTGTGAATTAGGCATTACTAATTCCTTATTACAAAAATGGAAAGTGACTCCTAGACATGGACACAAAGGGACAGCAAATGGCTCCTTTCGTCCCTAGCTTACTTACTGCCTCTTCTGTTTTCCAATCATGTCTTTACTGCCTGCCATCCCAGTTAGCTCCTCCAGCAATGTGTGCCTATTTTAATGCTTTGGTCATTCTTTTGGAAGAGATTCAAGGCCCATTCTCCCTCGGAAGCACTTTCAGGAACTTCATATTTAACACTGTCTCTTGCCAACTCAGACAGTTAGAAGATAAGATTGTAAAATAATGAATTAAATGTTTAAGTGAGTAAACTAGAGTATACATGCAAATGACTATTGTATATTTCCATTCTGTATTTTAACAATGCTATTATTGCTCATATTATGGAAATTATTTTTAGAGGGTTGTAGAATTACATTAAGAAACATGCAGGAAATTAATTGTGATCATTTAAAAATCATCGCCCTTTATTTTTGACCCAAATGGTGTTACCCAACTGGTTCACTCATAGTTTATGCAAGACTTGGTTCAATATCACTTTTTTTTTCTTGTGATAAGACCCTTCTGGGTGTGGAAGTCAGAAATTCTGTGGTTTCTATCTTGTCTGAACCACTTACCAGCTGTGTGATATTGTATCAGTCTGTTAACATCTTGGATCCTCAATTTTCTCAGATAATAAATGGGGATAGTAATATCATTCCTATAGGGTTCTATGAGTATTAAAATGATACATTATGACATAATACATCTTAAGCATTTAGCATGCTACCTAATATATAATTGTTAAATGCTGGTTTCTACACTTTAAAAATGATATATTTTACTAACTAAAAATTCCAATGAATGTATCCTAGATTCTTTAAATCACTATCAAGATAAATGTGAAAATTCCCAGCGATTAATATAAAGGATATAACACGTTCATACTATAAAGGATTATGATTTGATTAAGGCAAAATATACTTGGTTAAAAATTTGCTTCAATTACTTGTAGCTATATAGACCCAAAGCTTATGCTGGGTGGGCTATGAAGAGTGGGTCACCAATTTTATGGTCTCTGGATGTATTTAGGGTTGGATTGGCTAGAAAATTTGAGTACATAAATGCAAAGAACATGAGTATGAAAATAAAATAATCACTATTTACTATTGCTTTGCACATTTTCCTGCTATTATAAAGGAACGTATCTATATTTAAATGAAAGGCCATTGAAGGCAGGGACCATCCGTGTCTATGTATGGTGTCGAGTGAGGAACCCACAAAGATTATCGCTGAGTAACCCTACTAGACAGGCCATTTTATTTTAAATCATCTTTTTCTATGATCATCTGCAAGTTTACTGACTTTTACAATCCTTTCAATCACCCTCCTGGATTTATGGGCAAATGATTACTCTCCACTCATTTGCCTAAAATAAGTTTGATTGGGTTAAATCCATCTTTTACCTATATATTCCTTAGAGGACTGACCACATTTTAAGAAAACCCAATAGATGACATTTTAAATTTACAAATAAATCAACATATTCTAAAAAAGACATATGCCAGTGTAAATGTGCATATGGTGTTTAGAATGAATACTTTTAGTAATACAGTTACAGCATCAAACAAATAAGAAATGCTGGTGGTATTAAGCTGCACCAACTTAACAGTCATTGATGCACATACTTTATTCCACTAACTCCTAATCTTCACACTTGTATTTTTAAATCACTATAATTGGCATATATAAATTTTTATTGCCTATAATCTAGACTTTCATAGGAATTTTGTTTTTCTGATTGGGGAGTTTGAAGTTAGCTATAATAAGCTGGCAGGGAACTGCCATTCACAGGTTTAGGCTACTGAAGAAGAAGTCTGCCTCTATCACCGTGGTTTCTCTGCCTGATGCTATGCCAGTTTTGGGGTGGTTGTGTGCCTCCATAAAAAGTACAGTAGCTTGATCAGATAAAATTTGTGTGATAAACACAAGTACTATTTTTATTAAAGAAAAATAGGAGAAATTACAATAAAGAGTGCAGTATCAATGGGCCTCAAGAACTCCTTGCTTCACTATACCTACTTACTTGAAGTCGTTGTAGAGTTTTCCACAGTTCTCATACCAAGAGGCATAGGTAGTAATATAATCCTTAAAACTGGGAACCAAGAGAAGGCAACTATTGACCAGTACTGTGATGTCTTTCTTTACGCCTTTTAAATGTAACCATAGAAAGTTTAACATTTCATATGTGGCTTGCATTAAACTATGTAGCTCTAGATTCAGACCAACTTAGATTCAAAATCTGCTTCTAGTCATTTACTAGTGAATTTAAGCAAAACCACTTGACAGTTATGAGCCTCAGTTTCCCCTATATGCCAAAAAATAGCATGGAAAACTCATATCATATAAGACATTATGAGAATTGATGGAGATAATATTAAATATTACCTGGAAAAAAGTCAGTATTCAATAAATATTAGTTCCTTCCCACATCCATCCCCTTCATACATACTTACATACATGAATATAAATAAATGTGTATAAGTATATGTATATATATGTGTATGTGTGTGCATGTTGTTATTGATCTTCAGAGACAACCAGAATGTTCTTTTACAAACCCCTTTCCTTTCATAGCTCTCCTTTCAAACACAGCTGTCATTCAATAGTTGTATAATCTTGGGTAATTTATATATAAATATCATTAAAGGGTAAGTAATACCGACTTCCCAGGGTTGTTGTGTGAATTAGAAATGATCATTATAAAAGACCCAGCACATTGCCTGATGCAACACTGGTACTTTATAAATTGTATATACCGCTATTATTTTTATCATCATCATAATTATCATTATCATCACTAAACAAAGCAGCTGGAAACCTCTTTGACTGTACATATAGCCTATTATTCTTTGTTGCTGCCTTACGAATTAGGAAGCCAGTTTATTTCACCACAATCTTAATTTGGCTATGCTTAAACTGAATAATGAAAAGTTTAAGAAGTAAAAATAAATGGGTGTACGGACTGAGTAATAATTACATTGTAGGATGTTTAAGCCCAGGTTGGTTCCTTGGAGTCTGTATATTTTTTCTCCATCATTTTGTGGCAAAATTAATGTTCAGTCCTTCTAGTTGATGTGATTTTACTTTGAATGATACATCTTTTTACATCTCTCTCTCCTCTCTTACTTATATTGCCTTTGCCATAGTCTGTTATTTCCTCTTTCCTAACCTGTCACATTTCCCCCTCTCTTTCAAGGTTTTTTTTTCCTCAGCACAAAGAACAAACACATTTGCCTCTGGCCCTCCAGGTAGTCAATTAAGATATCATGTTCTAAGGCTGTGCGTGCATAACCGTGCGTGTGTGTGCATGTGTGTGTATATGTTTTGTTTCGTTTTCCCCTTATGGCTTGCTATTATTTTTCCTGGCTCTGACTTGGCAACTATATTTATTTGAAAGAAATTGTAGTATAATTTGCTTTTCTAATTTTCAGAGAGCTCTTCTGGTAGCATTTACATGGGGGTCGATTTTCAAATGCCTCGTGCCAGAAAGCCGGGACTGCACACAGAGCGCTGTGCTAGACAAGGAAATACTTCATTAGACTTGTATTCCACGAAGACACTTTCTCTTCTTAACGCCTGTGATTTTAATTAAAACCTGGAAAGTAAAGAATCCTCTGGTTTGTATTAATGCTTTCATTTCCATTAGGACGATGGAGTTTATAAACACTATCCAGGTTTATAAATTAGTACTCATGCGAGTGATAAGTGTACAATGCCACACAGAAAGCAAAACTCTGCCAGCCCCATCTGTCCCTCTCCCACTTTTTTCTTCCATTGTTGCCTTATTCTTCAGAGACACTGGAGGAGGGGTCCTTGGTTTCTTTTACTCATATCCTCTGTTACTCGTATCCTTTAACTGTGTCTCATTGGACCTGAATATACTAAAAGTAGACTCTATTCTGAGCTGAGAGAAGGGTAACATTAGCAGTTCAATTAGATTTGAATCTAAAATAAAAAGAAATAAAAATTCAACCATTTAATTCACAAGAAAGACAGGATCTCTGTTTCTGTAAATCTAGATTTCTTGAAACACTTGAGTTTTATAATAAAAATAATTATTTAAAATTAAAAATTAACACACTCGCACATACACATTTATCTTTCCCAAGCATCAAAGTCACCAGGCACATGTTCTAGCTTACACACAGTGTTTGATCAATGTATTATCATTCTCATTTGCATATATCAATAAATTTAACCAGATAAACAAATATGGAATTATACTTAAGATTATGACTGAAATACACAGAATTAGTATCATAAGGTATGTCTGTGCATGAAAAAGCAAATGATCAATATTTTTAATTTCAGTGAAAACTATCAATTATAGAATATGATTTAAAGGTCAAAATGAACCAGGAACTGGCCCAAAGTCAGTTCTATAGACATAATTTTCTCTTTAGAAATTAGGGCAGTATATATTATAAATAAATGCAGATATATTTAAAGAAGCAAAGGTTCAATGGGGAGGAATAGTCCCCTAAAATTACCTCTATTGATGAGGAACTTGTGTGGTTTCCATAAGAGCACTTTGGGAGTATGGCCTCTCCTAGAGCTTGGAAGAATTGATTTTAAAGGTGTAGATTCTTTCTACAGTGACTTTTTGAGTGTTCAGCCTCAAGGGGTGTGGCAGTTTGAGAATATTTATGAATCCCAAAAAGAGAAAGATAATGCTTGTAAACGAATCTATTCCTCTGGGTGTGATACCCTTTGATTGCATTAAATTCAGTTGGGATGCCTTTGATTGCATTACCTGTTAAGACTGAGTTAGGGCTTTTTTTTCTTTGACATCAGTAAGGCGTGACTCAGGTTGAGTCTATGCCCCCTTGTTGGGTCTATATATAAATGACACTTACATGGAAAAACAGACACAAGAAGACACACAGAGGAGAGAACTTTGTCATTTTTGATCCTGCCATGTGTCAGAAAGGAGATGATTGAAACAACTAAAGCACTAGGGAGAGTTGGACCATTTTCCTGATAGTTTACAAATGACCTTGGGAAGAGAGTAAAGACTAAAATAGGAAGCCCTGAGAGACAAGCCCTATGCCAGCTTGCAGCTGAGGTTGGGAAGAAGCTGGGCCCATAGAGCTTCAGGAGGAAGAGGAATCCCAAAGGGGAAGGCAGAGATCACCTGCCATCTCGCTTCAACACATGGCAGCTGACTTTGTTGAAAAAGTACCTCTCATGGTATCTTTTAAAAAAAACAAAGACAATTTATTGAAGTATATCATTTGTATATGAACATGCATGAACAATAAGTGTTCAGTAAACATTGTGAACTTACAAAACAAATATGCATAACATCATACAGGACTCCCATATATCACCCTACCACAGATATTTTGCATTGTTGCAAAACATTTGTTAACAAATTATGAAAGAGCATTGTCAAAGTTTTACTACTAACTATAGTCCATATTTTACTCTGCTATACTTTATTTAAAGGATTTATTGATTTATTGATTTGCTTTTATCCATTTTTACACCCCCCCCCATTTTTGCTGTTTTTTTGTCCATTTGCTAAGCAATTCTCTGTATCTATTTTCTTGCACTCTCTTCTCATCCTTCTCCTCCTATCTTCACCGGGATTCAATCCTCAGAAACTTAATGTGGGAGAGAGGCATCCTACCACCTGCGCCACCTTAGTTCCTAGCCCTCCCTTGTGTCAATGTCCTGTTATGTCATCATCTTGCTGCGTGGCTCTCGGGGCCTGACGGCGTACCCACTCATGGGGCCTGGGGGGCAAACCCACTTGCGGGGCCTGACGGCACACCCATGCACAGGGACTGGCAGTCTGCACGCCTTCTATATTTTTCTTTTTTTAGTTTTTACTGGGAGGTCCCGGGGATCGAACCCAGGTCCCTCCATATGGGAGACGGACACCCAACAATTTGAGCCACATCTTTCCCCCTGCTGTATCTCTTAAGGTTGACCAAAGATACCTAGAGTTACAGTCATTTCCCATACAGGATGGTCATATAATAAATCAGGCTTAGTTTATCACCAGCATTCTAAAAGCCAGACCTAGGGAGAAAAACTAGGTCTGGGGTCACATGCATGGTTTCTGATATAGCGAATGTTTGGCCTACCCTGATTATCACAAAATCAGGACAGCAAGAATATTCGCATTCTTATGGTACCTTGAGTTGGACTTTCCAAAGCCTTGGGACTGTAAGCTTTTGTTCCAAATAAATATCCTCTTTAAGCCAACAGATTTCTGGTACTTTGCATCGGCAACCATTTGGTGGACTGATACAGGGGAGCTAATGCAACCTTTTAGTTAAGAGAATTTTTCAACGGCTGTCTGCATCTATACCCCTATGAAAATAACTAGTGACACAAGGAAGTGACTCTTTTACAGGTGTCAGGATACCCAAGTGCCTTCATAGATGACCTTTGCCACACATGGAGGCAAGACTCTCTCCTCAGAATAGGAATTTAGGTGTCCAGCTCCTTTCTCACAGGAAGTTAAGGTCCAGGCTCATTTTGGTATGCGTCTCAGAGTCATAGGAGTATCTTCGTAGAAGGGCCATTGGCACTTCTCTGCATAGGCCTGTCACAAACAGACAGATTGGAACACTGTAGCATGTCTGTGGTGAAATGTGCCAGAACATGTTTCCTCATAATAAAATACACATAGCCCAACAAACATATATGTGGCGGTGTGATTTGAAATCTTTACAAATTACCATAATTAAAAATTACCAGGGGCCAGCTGTAGCCCAGTGGATAGAGCGCCGGTACACCACATGGGAGGCCCCAGGTTCAGTTCCTGGGGACCTCTCCAGGCGGGCAGACCACCTTGAGGGGGCAAGCTGCTGTGGGTGGGGCAAAGCCGCCACGGGCAGGGCAAAAAAGCCACCATGGGCAGGGCAAAGCTGCCACGGGCAGGGCAAGCCACCACGGGCAGGGCAAGTCACCCGCGAAACGGAGCCGAGCTGCCCACGAAACGGAGCATAGCCGCCCACGAGCGGGGCAAGCC
>PVKH010017566.1:0-15379 GCA_004027955.1 Chaetophractus vellerosus | reverse complement strand
GTGGCGGAAGCTGGGACACGAGCGTCACGTCTGTCAGTGTGGTCTGGTTGAATAAGTTTCTCTCACACACGCCCGTAAACGCGTGGGATGCTCTGCAGCTGTGGAGATAATTAGGAGCCCTCCACGTGCCCACACGGAAGGAATGCCAGCGTGTAGTTAGTGCTTTAAAACGAGGTGCGGAGCAGGGTGCTTCCGTCTGTGCGGCAGAGGGGCTGGGCGGAGAATGGTGTGGGGCTGTGTCGGCGCTTCTGCAGGTGCAGAAGGGGCTCTGGACGGTGGTACCAGGAGCCAATGGCAGTAGCTGCCTGCTGGCTGAGCGGTGGAGGAAGGCGAGGCAGGAGCCAGGCTCCCACTGTCTGATGCTTTACTTTATTTGGATTCTGGACTGTATAAAAAATTACCTATTTAAAAGGTAAGTAAAGGGGCTGGCTGTAGCCCAGTGGATAAGGGCGCTGGTTCACCACATGGGAGGCCCCGGGTTCGGTTCCCGGGGCCTCTCAGAGCGGGCAGACCTCCTTGAGAAGGGCAAGACGCCATGGGCAGGGCAAACAGCCGCCCGCGAGCAGGGCAAGCCGCCTGCGCAGTGAGCTGAGTTGGCGCATCTCCACAACAGGGGGAGACAAAGCAGACACAGAAGATCGTGAAAATGAACACAGCAAGAACAAACAGAAAGGGGGGGGATATGTAACAAAAAAAAAATTACTAAAAAATAAAAAGTAAGTAAAAATATAATCTACCCTTTTAAGTAGCTGTAAGCTCCTGTTCTCATGAACTGAGTTGAGAAGGTTTGTAATTGTTTTATCCATGACAGATTACATACAGAATCCTAAAGGAGCAGTTGCTGAAGAAATTGTGGTTTTGGAAATCTGCAAGACTCCTTTCCTTTTCCCTTCCTTTCCCTTTCCTTTCCTTTTTTTTCTTTTTAAGACTTCCTGCATACCTTAGTGTTCAGAGATCCAAGGAGAGGTAATTAAGCCATTAGGTTTTCCTAGTGAGTCGGATAAAAGTACTATCCTACTATTTAAAACGTATCATTCTTGTTCTTACCTGGAGAATAAGATACATTTTTTTTGGTTTTGTTTTGTTTTTTTTGTTACATATCCCTCCCATTTCTGCTTGCTCTGGCTGTGTGTTCATTTTTTGTGTTCTTCTATGTCTGCTTTGTCACCCCCCGCTGCGGTGATATGCCGAGTCAGCTCACTGTGCAGGCAGCTTGCCCCGCTTGTGGACGGCTCTGCTTCTGTTCACGGGTGGCTTTGCTCCGTTCGCGGGAGGCTTTTGCTCTGTTCGCCGGCGGCTCGCCCTGCCCGTGGTGGCTTTGCCCTGCCCGTGGCGGCTTTTTGCCCTGCCCACGGCGGCTATGCCCACCCATGGCAGCTTGCCCTTCTCAAGGCGGTCTGCCCACTAGGAGAGGTCCCCAGGAGCCGAACCCGGGGCCTCCCATGTGGTGAACTGGCGCCCTATCCACTGGGCTACAGCCGGCCCAGATACATTTTTAAAAATGAAATTTTGTGAGATTGCTAAAGGTTACACTATGTTCTAGCTCTCACCCTTTAAAAAAAAATTATAGTTTTTTCATGTTAAAATAAGTTTTGGTGGTCAGAATAAAGGATTCCTTTCAAATGTTCCTTGTTATCTGGGCAAGTCAAGGGACCAGGAAGGGGGCAGCCTGCTGCCTTTAGAAGGCTCTGGAATGTGAGAGTAGAGTCAATTCCCGTTGAACAAATAAATAGCACACATACGGGTTGGGGGCTGGTGTGCGTGAGGAAGGGGGAAGAGGCGGCAGAAGCACTGCTGGTCAGTAGGAGCTGTCGGTTTATTTGCATGAAAGTGTTCAGAGTACTAAAGAGGTTGAGTCAGAAGCAGAGTTTTAGCCCGGACTTAGTGATGCTGAAAATGCTAGAAATTTTGTTTTGAAATACTGAAAAATTATAATTACATTAATTGCATAGACTTTATGCTCTTAAAAATATGATGAAATGTTTCTGGGGAAGATGGTTTTTATTTTGCTAACACCTGAAATCAGGGTCCTTCTTCCTTTGACTGGACTCTCTTGGACGGACAGAAAGGCCGCCTAAAGAACTGGGAACTTGTAACCAGCGATGTCTATCACTTCTTAAAAAACAACAGCTTTATTGAGGCAAAATTCACCCTTTTAAAGTGTTCAGTGGTTTTTAGTGTATTCACAGAGTTGTGCAGCCATCACTGCAGTCAATTTTAGAACATTTTCATCAAAAACCCTTATACCCATTAGCAGTCACTCCCCGCCCCCCCCCCACCCCCCGACAGCCACTAATCTATAGATTTGCCTGTTCTGGACGTTTTGTGTAAGTGGATCGTACATCATGACTTCTGTGCCTGGACTTCTTAGCTTAGCGTGATGCTTACAGTGTCGCCTGAGTGGTTGAGTGCCAGCACCGTCCTTTTTGTTGTTGGATGATATTCCACTGCGTGTGAGTATCACGTCACTCATCCTGTCCTCGGCGGGTGGACACTTGGGTTGTTTCCACTTTTTGGCTATTAGGAATGACGCTGCCACCAGCATTTGTGCACAGGTTTCCGTGTGGAGCGATGTTTTCACTACTTGGGCATATGCCTGGGAGAGGAACTGCTGGGCAGCAGTGTGGGTTCAGTTTTTATCTATGCCGGTGAGCTGGGAATTGGCAAGTTGTTCTCTCTTAACTGGTCCAACTTAAATACTTGGTTGTGTGTGTTTACATTGTTACCACTAAGTAAAAACTTTTTACTTACGAGTTAAGCATCTTTGCTTTGTCATTTCAGTAACTGGAGACAAGTATCTATTTGGTTACAAAAGTGAGTTTTAATTTAATCTCAGGATGAATTCTCATCTTAAGAATTTTTCTGGATTTGGCCTTTGCTCTTGCTTAACCCCCTTAAACATTATAAGTATTTAGAATTATTATCCCCAAACACTGAATAATCAGCTTTTTAAAACACTTTTATTTTAAAATAATTATAGATTCACAAGAAGTTGCAAAGGCAGTACAGAGAGGTCCTGTGTACCCTTCACTTAGTCTTCCCCAGCACGGTACCAGCAGCGGGAATTTGGCGTTTGTAGAGTGTGTGCACAGTGCTCGCAGCTTCCTCGCACTCGCACGTTTGTGTAGCTGCACCGCAGTCGGCGCAGGGCTGTCCCGTCACACACGCGTCCTTTCCACCCACCTCTCCCGGCTCCGGCCAGCCACTGTGTGCCAGGTTTTGTCACCTTGGCATTGTTCTGTAGGTGGAGTTGTGGTGCGTAGCCTGTGGGGTTGGCTTTTTAAGTTTAGTGTATGCCCTCGAGGCCCACCTCGGATGTGGCGGGTCAGTCCTCTGTTCCTAAGTTTGCCCGACCACTCACCCATCGAAGCGCAGAACCAGTAAGGTTTGTAAACGTTTCTGTAGAGGTTTTTGTGTCAACATTAGTGTTCATTTCTTTGCAGAAAATGCCCAGGAGTGCAACTGCTGAGTCATGTGGTTGAATATTTAGTTTTTTAAGAAACTGCCAAACTGCTTTCCAGAGTGCTGCAGCATTTTACGTTTGTGACAGCAGTGATTGAGAGACCTCCTTTCTCCGTGGCTTCACCATCATTATTTGTTGTGGCCGTTTTTAATTGGAGCTCTTCTGATAGGTTTCAGTATCACGTTGTGATCGCAGTTTTCATTTCCCTGATTGCTAGTGGTGGTGAACCTCTTTTCATGTGCTTATCTGCCATTCATAAATCCTCTTCATTAAAATGTCTGTTCATGTCTTTTTGCCCATTTTCTAATTTTTAAAAAATGTGTTCTAGATATGAATCCGTTGTCAGATACATGGTTTGCAGATATTTTCTCCTAGTCTGTAGCTTGCTTTTTTATGTTCTCAACGAGGTTTTTTTGTACAACAAAGTTTTTAATTTTGGTGAAGGTCAGCTTGTTATTTTCTTTGGTGGATTGTGGTTTCAGTGTCATGTCTAAGAATCTTCATCAAACCCAAGGTCACCTAGATTTTCTCCTAGGCCATCTTCTAAAAGTGTTACAGTTAAATCTGTGATCCGTTCTGACTTAGTTTTTGTATGAGGAATTTAGCCACGACTAGCCCTCCTCCACTGAATTGCCTCTGCACTTTTGTCAAAAATCAGTTGGCTGTACTGGCGTGGGGCTATTTTTGGGTTCTCGCTTCTTTTCCATTAGTCTGTGTGTCTGTTTTGTTGCCAGTGCTACTAGTCTTGATTACAGAATCAGAATTACAGAGTTTGATGTGCTGTGTCTTCCCCAGTGTAACATGGGAACATTGAGGTCCATCAGAATAATATTTATTTATTTATTTTTATTTTTTTTAAAGATTTATTTATTTTATTACATATCTCCCCCCCCCCCCCCCCCCCCCCCCGCTGTGGCGACCCGCCGAGACTTGGTCACTGCGCAGGCGTGGCTTTCCCCGCTTGTGGGCGGCTTCTGCTTCCATCACAGCCGGCTTTTCAGTTCGCTGCGCTCCATTCGCGGGCGACCTGCCCTGCCCGTGGCGGCTTTTGCCTGTCCGTGGCAGCTTTTTGCCCTGCCCACGGCGGCTCCGGCCCACCCATGGCAGCTTGCCATTCTCAAGGCGGTCTGCCCGCTAGGAGAGGTCCCCGGGAATCGAACCCGGGGCCTCCCATGTGGTATGCCGACGCCCTATCCACTGGGCTATCCAGTCGGCCCCCAGAATAATATTTAGAAGCAGGGAGAGGTCACAGCATTAGTCTCCCTCTTTCAGGTTAGAGAGCAAGAATTACATTTCAAGGGGTGGGGCCTCGAGGGCAGAGTGGGAAGAAGTTGGTAGGGTTAGGGGGCGACTGGGGGCGTAAGAGGTGGTGGTGGGAGGCACTGTAAACAGAACAGCATCACCGTTTGGCCTAATGCGCTTTGGGTTAGGCCAGCTGTATTTTGCACCCCCATATTTATGATGCTTGCTACGTATTAAATTCGGAATTGTTTTACTGAGCTCCAGCAAGATAGAGCTGATGGACTAAATAATCTTAAAAATAGAAATAGAATGTAAATACCTTCCAACTGTCTAAATTTGCATTAGGGCCCAAAAGAAATCGTTCCAGTGATAAATCCTTCAGTTAAAATGTGAAGTAGGACCCGTAATAGCAATGACACTGCTATTTCCTGTTACTGGGTGCTTCATCGGTATTGTAAGCTTGATTTTTGTAGGTATAATGAAGACTTCGCAAGCTTTTTATGGCCAGTCTAACAAGACGGCCTAATGTTTAGGTTCAGAGTTAATTTCAGCCTGTTGTTTCTCTGCCTCAAAATGGCTGTGCATTGAGATCTTTTTTTAAATACAAAGAACATGGTCAACATTCAAATATTACTGTTTGTAAAGCTAATTTATAGGAAATTATTTTTTAAATAACAACGCAGTATGTTTGTTATCCTCTGATTAAAGAAGAGTTTTTGTTGAAATTAAAATTAGTCAAAAGCATAAACAAATACCTAGTTTCTGTATTCTATTTGGCTTCATGTCCTTCCTAAAATCTAATTATTTAGTGTGGCACTGGTAAAGGTTGATGCCAAACATGAGTCATTTCTTCTTTAGCTGAATTAGAAGCTACCAGCCCTCTTCTTTATTTACTTCCTTGTCACTTTCCTGATAAAAATCAGACTACTTTGTAGAAAATCCAACAAATTTGTGTCTGGCAGCAGAGGAGTAACAGGAAGGAAGACTTAGGTGTGCAAGTGGGGCCCCTGTGGTCACGACCAGCGGCGCCCCGTGCGTTTCTGGCATTCGCCTTCGCCTCTGAGGACGCTGCCAACTGCAAATGATTGCTGTATTGACTGTGATTTGATTCGGCCTCTTAGAACGTATAACCTCTAATGATCGTTAAGCTAGTTTGGGGATCCAAAACAAAGCCAGGGTCGTCTTTGTTTTCTCTGTTTTTTCCCCTCATCTTGGCTCCTTCTTGAGTTTGATAAGCATACAGAATGTTGGAAACAGATCACAGGTGGATCTTTCTAGATTCCGGTGATTAGGTTTACTGTGGTAGCTAGCAGTAAAACAAACAAAACAAAAGGCTTGCTCTTCACTGTTAAAACTGAGCTCAGAAGAGAGCAAAAGGGGCCAGTCTCTTGTCAAGTCCCTTTATTCATAGTCCTGAGTTCATCCCCCTCAAAGTTTTTACTGGGGTGCTTCCTTCCCCACCCCCAGCACTTCTGTGAAAGGCAGTTCTGGAGGAACCCAGCATAGTAAGGCTGTTAGGAAAGCAGGCATTCCTCGTTCCTGGGGCAAGTGTGTACAGCCACAGCCTGGTCTGCAAGTCGGGAGCGCTGCTCCCGAGGTGGGGGCCAGCCCCGCAGAGGAGGGCAGTGTGTTCCCTCCAGAGCAGATTGTGCTTCTCCAGATGGGCTGTGAGAGGAGCCACAGAGTGAGAGTTTCCTCAAGAGAACCATGATTGTTAAAGGGATGGGTGGCACTGAGGTGGCTTCTCCGCTTCTCGTTGTCCAGGAGGAGCACCATGTGCCTGGGCTCTGAGCCTGTGTGTGTCGCCTCAGGACTTCTGACCTGAGGCGTGCGATGGCTGCCGCAGCAGGCGCCACGCCTGCCCTGTGTGGGAGCACGGCCCTGGAGGTGCACCACCATCCCTGGAGCTGCAGGGCCCGGGAGCTGCACCACCAGCCCTGGAGCTGCACCTCCAGCCCTGGAGCTGCACCACCAGCCCTGGAGCTGCACAGCCCGGGGGGCCCTGGGCCTTGGCAAGAAGCAGTGCCTGCAGCGCTTGAAGCACACAGCCGAGGTGGTGGCCCAGATCAGGTTTCATCCCAGGGACCGAGTGCTGCTTTGTCAGGGGCCAAACGAGGAAGAAGAATCTAAACTGTGAAGTAAATTTCTCCTTGTGCTAAGTACACCTAGTGACACAGTGCGGGCGGTGTTCACGCCTGATGGCCGCATCCCAGAGCGCCCAAGGCCGCAGCTTCCCGCACAGACAGCCGATCCGAATGCAGCGAAGGTGAAACCCAGGCACCAGAGTGTGTGGCGCAGACGGGCTCGCGATGGGGTCCTTCCCAGTGCACGGTCTCCCCAGGCATCTGTTCATGTCTGTTACCGTTTTACAACGCGGTTATCAAGTGCTGAGACAGTTCCTAGGTGCTCGGGATGCAGATCCCTCAGGGCTTATTGGTTTCCTTGGGCGTTACTTGGGTTGCTGCTAAAAGCAGATAGTTTCCAGCAGGTATCTGAAACCGAAGGCCTTTGCAGCTCAGCCCATCTCGGCGCAGTGAAGAAGTTGCTGTTCCCCATACAGTGTTTAAGGCAATTGCTATGGAAACTGAGGTTACTGCTTATGGCTGTTCACCTGTGGAGTATTTGCTTAAACTAACAGTGAATACCAATATTTAGCTCTAGTGAAAAAGTAGCCAGTGATTATCAGAGGATGGAAAGCGTTTGAAAGATTTCCGTCTCCACGCTGTTACCTTTTTTTCTACTAGTAACAGTTGGGGTGCACTTCTTTACTAGATCGGTCTGGTGTTAAAAGTGCTTTGTCGGAGCTGGTGGAGCTTCGTGTTGAGATTCTTAGAATGGTAATTTTTTTTTTCTTTAGGTTTTTAAATTTTTATTTTTATTTATTATACATCCTCCGTTCCGCTTGTTCTTGCTGTGTCCCTTTTTCTCTGCGTTCCTCTGTGTCTGCTTGTCTCCCCCTGCTGGGGCGACCTGCCGAGTCAGCTCGCTGGCGCAGCTCGAGGGGCTCGCCCTTGCTCGAGGGGCCTTGCCTCTTAGAATGGTAATTTAATCCATTACCTGGCATTGTTCTTGTATTATGCAGTGCAGTGTCTTTAGTGAGAATTCACAAAATAAATTGAGAGTACAGTGAAACTTATTTCAGAGACTTCTGCGATTGAGAACTTGTGATTATTTGATTGGGTTTAACTGGAATTTATCTTTCATATCTATTAAACATAAGAGAGCTCTTAATTTATTGTTCTCTAGAGATTTTGCTTTCATGAATGGCGTGTGAAAATGCACTTCTGGGTCGGGTAGAAAAGGGGCCTGACAGCAGTAGTTGCTCCGGGATGTCCGTTCAGAAGCTGGAGTGAGCGGCTGAGACGCCGGGCCGCAGTAAGCAGCAGGCAGCCGAGTGTCAGGCGGGGAACGCAGAGCCGGACAGAGGGTGTGCGGCTGCACACGGCAGCGGGAGGGAAGGCTGAGTGTGAGGCTTGTTAGGGAAAGTAGAGCTGCACACAGGGTTGGGCATCTGAGAAGTCAGGCAGCACAGGTCCCGTAAAGGGAGTAAGAGTTAGTAATGTGGCACAGACTTTTAAAAGTACCGCTAGAAAACAAGGTGAAGAAATCTGATTTTTAAAAATTGACTAATTTGAAGCAGAATTACTCCTCTTGTCTTTAATAGTGCCGATGGGAAAGCCACCAGGATGTGTCCCAAACAGGACTTTCCAGAGGAGTAGCTCCCGTGCCGCCAGCCCTTTCTGGTTGTGCTGAGGACAGTCATTCTCCTGATCCAGGTAAATTACATCTTCACGCGCCGATCCCTGTCCTGAAACCGAGCGTGCTTCTGAAGTGCTTCGTTATTTTAAACCACGATTCCTTGCCAGGTACCCATTATTCTATTAGGTAATGTCCATCTGATTTTCCTCATTATTCTCTTGACGTATTGAATCACATTCGCTTTCGAATGTTGAAGTCACCTTGCATTCCTGCGTCTGGAATTTCCTTTTCTCATAATGTCTTTGCTGGTTTTGGTGTCAAGGGTTTGTTGGTGTCCTAAGTGATTTGGGAAGCGATTCCTCCTCCTCGTTTTCTCTGAGTTTATTATAGGATTGGTATCACTTCTTCCTTCAATGTCTGATAGAATTCACCAGCGACACTGTGTGGGCATAGAATTTGTGGGACGTTTTTAAAAATTTACTTCAATTTCTTTAATATAGAGTAATTCAGACTTTGTATTTCCTTCTGGGTCAATTTTTTTTTTTTTTAAACAAGAAATTTTTATTTCATCTAAATGAATTTTCATGAACTTCACAATATTCTCTTATTATTTAGTGCTTATAGATCTGTTGTGATGTTCCCTCTTTTTATTCTGATATGGACACTTTTTGTTTTCTTTCTGTTTTTCTTGCATAGTATTGTGGTGCGTTTATGAGTTTTATAACTAACAAAACCAAATTTTGGCTGTGTTAATTTTCTTTATTATTTTCTAATTTATTTATTTATTTTCTTATTTCTTTCTGCATTTCACAAATTTTGATATGTTGTGTTTTAATTATCTTTCTATTTAAAATGTTTTTCATTTTCCTTTGGTTTCTCCTTTGACCTTTTTGGTTATTGAGTAGTGTATTAATTTTCAAACATTTTGGGATTTTCTAGATAATTTATTATTGATTTCTAATTTAATTTCATGATAAGGGAACAAACTCTTTAATATTTCAGTCTTTTGGATTTACTTGGGACTGACTTTGTGTCCTAGATTAGCTTTTTTGTTTGTTTGTTTGTTTTTGGTGCACGTTCCATGTATCGGTGTGAAGATCGTCTGTGCTGTCTGGGGCCCGTGTGTGGCCATCACTTAGGTTGATGGCCTTGTCCAAGCCTTCTATGTCCTCCCTGCCTATCCTGCCAGACACTGAGAGAGGGTGTTAAAATCTACACACATGATTGGGAATGCCGTGTGTTTCCCTTTAGGTGTTGCAGTTTTCCCTTCCTCCGTTTGAAACTCTGCGATTAAGTATGCACATACGCATTGGGGACTGTGTCTCCCGAGGGAAGTGGCCCTTGTCCTTTTGTGAGGTCCCTTTTATCTCGGTAGCGCTCTTCTCCTGAAACCCGCCTTGCCTGGGGTGGGTTAAAGCTGTGTGTTCCTAAATCTGACTCATCCCTGTGGGTGTGCACCCATTGTAAGGAGGACCTCTCGGTGGGGCGGCCGCCTCAGTCAGGACTCCTGGAGTCCTTTATAAAGGACATGAAAAGCGGGAAGCAGTCCGAGGCTGAGACCAGTGGAATCCGGAGGAGGGGGGCCAGCAGACGCTGCCCTGTGCCTTGCCAGGGGCGGAGGAGCCAGAGCAGCCAGCCCCAGAGCTGGCCGTCTTCAGGGAAAAGCGTCGCCTGGATGACACCTTGGTTGGGACCTTTCCCCAGTCTCAGACCGTAAACGAATAAGTTCCCCTGGTTTAACCAAACCATTTCCTGGTATTTGCTTAATCAGCCAAGGAAACTAAAACAATAGCCACATCGGTTTTTATTTGCTTATTGTTTGTATGGTATAACTTTCTCTCATTTTAAAAAATTTTAGCCTATATTTGCCTTTAAATTATAGTTGGGTTCAACTTTGTTTTTCCTTTCTGAGTCCAGTGAGTCAGCATCTGCCTTTTACTTGGTATGTTTTGTTCTTTAACATAGAACTATTGATATGTGTGCCATGTTACTGTTGGTTTTTAATTTGGCCCTTGGGTTGTGTTGTATTTTGTTTTGTTTTGTTTTGTTTCACTGTAGGTCCCCTCTTGTCTTATTTTGGGTTAATGTATTTCATTTTCTTTCTGTTTTTGACTTTTAGGTACAACCTGTACTGATTTGTTTGTTGGTTTTTTTTGCTTTAAGTGCTCTTGGCTGCACCCTAACTCCCCAGCCTCCCGAGGGTTAAGGTGACGTCACTTCCCACTTCACAAATACAGTAACCTCACAACAGTACAGTCCCCTTACCTGTTCCTCCACCACCTCTAATTTGTATTGTTGTTGTATCTTTTACTGTTAATATGTTATAAACTCTACTTTGCAGAGTTGTTCTTTATTTTACAAAGGCCAATTGTTTTTTGAGGAAATCAAGATATTGCCAGAAAAAATGGTGTCTTTTATGGTTACCTTCATATTTATTATTTCTGGTGCTACCTGTTCCTTCCTGTCAATCCTTATCTTGATATAATTTTTCTTTAGCCCCGTGAATATCCTTTAGCATTTCTTGTGCAGTTCTTCTGGAAGAAAGTTCTCCATTTTGAGGGTGTATTGAAGACAGTGTTAACTGGATGTGGAACTCTGGGTTGATAGTTGTGCACAAGGCTGCTATGGACATCGGTGTGCGAGTGTCTGTGCTAGTAGTCTCTGCTTTCAGTGTTTGGGGTTTGTGCCTACTAGGGGGATTGCCAGGTCGTGTGGTAGTTCTGTTCATGGCTTTCTGAGGACCTGCCAAGCTGTCTTCCACAGCAGCTGCACCATTTTACAGTGCCACCAGCAAGAATGCCTGTTCCTCTTTCTTCACGTTCTTGCCAACACTTGTAGTTTTCTGTTTGTTTTTTTTAATAGTAGCCATTTTAGTGGGTAGGTAAAGGTACCTCAGTGTGGTTTTCATTCATCTTTCCCTAATAGCTAATGATGCTGTGCATCTTTTTATGTGCTTTTTAGCCATTTATATGTCTTCTTTGGAGAAATGTCTATTTTAGTCTTGGGCCCATTTTTAATTGGGTTGTTTGTCTTTTTATTGTTGAGTAGTAGGATTTCTTTGTATAGTCTGGGTATTAAACCCTTATAGGATATGTGGTTTCCAAATAATTTCTCCCATTGAATAGGTTTTTTCTTTTTTCTTTTTTCTTTTTTTCACTTTTGTGATAAAGTCCTTTGATGCATAAAAGTTTTTAATTTTGAGGCGGTCCCATGTGTCTATTTTTTTCTTTCATTGTTTGTATTTTGCTGTAAAGTCCAAGAATCAGTTGCCTAACCCAGGATCCTGAAGATACATACTACGTTACCTTCTAGGGGCTTTATAATCTTGGTTCTTTTATTTAGGTCTTTGATCCATTTTGAATTAATTTTTGTATAGGGTATGAGATAGGGGACCTCCTTAACTTTTTTGCATATTTTGTGCAGTTTTCCTAGCACTATTTGTTGAAGAGATTGTTCTTTCCCAATTGCGTGGACTTGTCAGCCTTGTCAAAAATCATTTGCCCTTGGGAGTGGGTGTAGCTCAGTGGTTGAGTGCCTGCCTCCCATGTATGAAGTCCTGGGTTCAATCCCTGGTACCTCCAAAAAATAACAACAAATAAATAGCCCATGGATGTGAGGGTCTATTTCTGAACCCTCAATTCAATTCCATTTGTCTATATGTCTATCCTTTTGTCAGTACCATGCTGTTTTGACACTAGCTGTGTAATTTTTAAAGTCAGGAAGTGTGAGTCCTCCAACTTCATTTTTCTTTTTCAAGATGTTTTTGGCTATTCACAGTCCCTTACCCTTCCAATAAATTTTGATAATTGGCTTTTCCTTTTCTGCAAAGTAGGCTTTTGGAATTTTGATTGGAATCGTATTGAATCTGTCAATCTCTTCTTGGTGGAAATGACATCTTAACTATATTTATTCTTCCAATTCGTTAACATGGAATGTCCTTCCATTTATTCAGGCCTTCTTTGATTTCTTTAGCCATATTTTATAGTTTTCTGTGTACAGGTCCTTTATATCCTTGGTTAGATTTATTCCTAGATATTTGGTTCACTTAGTTGCTATCATAAAAGGAATTTTTTTCTTGATATTGTCTTCTGATTGTTTATTACCAGTGATTTTTGCATATTGATCTTGTACTCCGCCTCTTTGCTTAATTTGTTTTCTTGTTCTAGTAACTTTGTTGTGAATTGTTCAGGATTTTCTGTATATAGGAGCATGTCATATGCAAGTCAGGAAAGTTTTACTTCTTCCTTTCCCATTTGGGTGCTTTCAGTTTTTTTCTCTTGCCTTGTTGCTCCATCTGGAATTCTAGCACAGTGTTGAATAACGCTGGAGACAGTGGGCATCTTTGCCTTGTTCTTAGAGGCTAGCTTTCAGTTTCAGTCTTTGGGTGTTGAGTACGATGCCAGCTCTAGGTTTTCCATCATATGTGCCCTTCAGCCTGTCGAGGGCATTTCCTGGCCCAGCAATGCTGTTGGGTTGTGTCTTCAGTCGAGGTGGCATGTCACCTTCCCTCCTCCTCTTAGTGGTTGGGCCGCCTTGTGTTTCTGGGATAAACCCACTTGGTCCCGGCGTAGAGCTCTTTTAAGGCGGTGCTGGATTCGTGCCATCCTCTTGTCGTTCTTTTTATTCTTGTGTGGTCAGTAGCATTCTCTCCCTTTTCATTTCTGATTTTAGTTATTTTTCTCCTCTCCTTTTTCATGTTGTGGTTTTGCTAAAATTTTCTCAATGTTACTGATCTTTTCAAAGAGCCAATTGTTGGTTTTGTTGATTTTCTCTATTGTTTTAAGATTCATTTATTTACTCCCCCTACCAGGCTTGCTGTCCTTGTCCATCGCTGGGCAATTCTCTGTGTCTGTTTCCTGCCCTTTCTTCTCACCCTTCTCCTCCTGTCTTCACCGGGATTCGATCCTGGGGACCTCCGAAGTGGGAGAGAGGCATCTGCCACCTGCACCACCGCAGCTCCTGGCTTCCGGCGCGTCTCATCTTGGCTCTCCCCTGCGTCTCTCCCTTGCTGCCTTATCATCCTGCTGCGTGGCTCGGTGGGGCCTGGACTGCCTGCTCGCCTTCTATTTTTATTTTACCAGGAGGCCCCTGGGAGCGAACCCAGGTCCCTCCATATGGCAGATGGACGCCCAACTACTTGAGCCACATCCGCCCCCTCTGTTGTTTTTTAAATTCTCTTTTTCATTTATCCCTGTTGTAATCTTTATTTGCTTCCTTCTCCTAGCTTTGGGTTTAGCTTACTCTTCTTTTTCTAGATCCTCCAGTTTTGAGGTTAGGTCTCTGATTTGAGATCTTTCTTCTTTCTTAATGTAAGCATTGAGAGCCCTAAAATTTCCTCTCAGCACTGCACTTGGCTGCAATCTCTTAATTTTTTTTTTTTTTCTTTTCTTTTTTCATTTGCCTCAGGCTGTTTCCTAAATTTCCTTGTGATTTCTTCTTCAACCCTTTGGCTCTTTATGTACTTACACTTTGTTTAACTTCCACGTCTGTGTGAACTTTCCATTTCTCTCTTAGCTGTTGATTTCTGGCTTCATTCCCTTGTGGTCAGAGAAGACACATGGCATGATTTCAGTTCTTTTGAACTTATTGCGACTTGTTCTGTGCCCTAAGACAGGGCGCGTCCGGGCCAGTGCTCAGTCGTGCCGAGGGGATGTGCTTGGTGCCGAGGGGTTCTGGGCCCGTGCTTAGGGCCCCAGGTTTAGAGGGTCCTTCCAGTCCTCCAGCTCCTCACCAACCTCCTTCTTCTAGAGTTTCTGCCGTTATTGCACGTGCTGTATTGTGGTCTCCTACTACTAATTTAGACTCACCTATTTCTCCCTCCAAATTTGTCAGTTTCATATATTTTTGGCCCAGCTGTTAGGTGTATATATATTTATAATTAGTAATGTGTTCTTGTTGAATTGACCCCGTTATCAGTATATAATAACCTTCTTAGGCCCTTGTAACAGTTTTTGACTTAAAGTCTATTTTCTCTGATATTAGTGTATTCCAGGTCTCTTTAGGTTACTACTTGCATAGTATATATTTTTCTAAACTCATTTATGTCTTTGAATTTAAGGTGAGTCTCCTGTAAACAGCATATAATTGGGTCATGCTTTTTATATATTCTCCCAAACTCTGCCTTTTGACTTTACATTTAAAGTGACTATGCAGGATTCTCTGTTGACATTTTGCTATTTAGTCTTTGTACATCTTAAACGTTTTTGCCCAGCAGTTCTTCCCTTAATGCCTACGTTCATATTTACTTGGGCTTTTTTTTTTTTTGTATTGTACCATATTGAATCCCTCCTCATTTCTTAATGAATTTATTTTTCATATATTTTCCGTGTGTTTACCATGGGGTTAAAATGTAACATTCTAAATCTGTAACAATCGTATTTGATTTGAATTGCTTCAACTTGAATAGCATATACATACATTGTTTCTTTTCTCCTCTGTCCCCTCCTCTTTTCTGTTTTCCTCATATCCTTTAGTTCTCTGCTTGTTTTCCTTCATCTCATTGAACATATTGAGGATCATGTTTTAAAGTCTCTGTCCAGTAATCCAAATTATTTTCTTCTTCATTGATTGTTTCTGGATTTTTATCTTGTTCCTTTGTATGGGCCATTATATCCTGTTTTTTGTTGGTTTGCTTGTTTGTATTGTAATTTTCTGTCACACACTGTACATGTAAATGTTTTAATTTGTTAATCTTGGACTTCGTGTCTTCTGTTTTTAAGTTTGTGTCCTCATGTTCTTGAATGCTAGGAGGTGATCAAAACCAAAGCAAAAATGCGTTTTTCACGGTCGTTGCCAGTCGATCCTGCTTTGGCTGGTGGTGTCCTCAGAGCCTCGTGCTCCTGTCCAGGTGGCTTGTGCCCTACCACACGCTGTAGTTTGGAACTTCCAAACCCAGTGTCTGTGGGGACCCCCCCCCCCCCGCATTACAAAAAAGGCGAGAACCTGGGGCCCATGCGCACCTCCCCCCACTCCCCC